>CABHPQ010170657.1:1171-14980 GCA_902168405.1 Peromyscus aztecus | reverse complement strand
AGAAGAAAGTGATAGACTCATTGATGTCCAAAATATCCACTTCTGATTTTCCTGTTTTTTAAGACATCTCACTTAAGAAATCTCTCTCTCTCTCTCTCTCTCTCTCTCTCTCTCTCTCTCTCTCTCTCTCTTTTAAACCGTCTCTCTCTTTTCCCTATTTCCTGGTCTGAAAAATATACATTTAAGTGCTGGGAATTAAATCCAGGTTCTTGCACATGCTAGGTGAGCACTCTACCACTAAACTACATCGCTGGCCTGAAGAAGTATTTCAACTCAGTTGTACATGGTTCTTCTCTCAATATTTAAGATCGCTATCAACCCTTGATTAACTTCAGTCGTTAATTAGGGCTGGGCGTATAACTCAGGGGACTTGTCTGGCATCTTCTAAGTTCTGGGTTTGATCCCCAACACCATAAGAAAGAAAAGAAAATGCAATAGGATTTCAGTGTTTTAAAGTACAGTTGTCTTCCTAGGTTCTGGAATATGATTCTCAAAACAAAACAAAACTTGGTTTGGGGGATTTAGCTCAGTGGTAAAGCACTTGCCTAGCAAGCACAAGGCCCTGGGTTCGGTCCTGAGCTCCAGGGGAAAGAAAATCTTTAAAACTAAGTCAAGTGGTGGTGGCACACACCTTTAGTCCCAGCACTAGGAAGGCAGAAGCAGGTGAATCTTTGAGTTCAAGGTCCAACCTGGTCTACAGAGTGAGTTCCAGGACAGCCAGGGCTACCCAGAGAAATTCTGTCTCCAAAAACAACAATAACAAAAAAAGACAACAAATTCTAATTTGAGTCCCAGTGATTTCAGACATAAGACACTATGCTAACATGTAATGCATTGATGCCAGATAGGGCACGGATTTGGGAATTCTTTATTTTCCAAAACAGGTCTCACATTATGAAGGATTCTGAGGCTGCTTCTCAAACAGGGTTGTTTGTATCTACCTAATTCTATAGCAGATACACTGTTGAGAAATAAATTCTTGTCATCAAGTGTATGAAAATGTTTAAAACTCTGGAATGTGTTTGTTCTCAGCCCACACGTCCTTCTCATTCTCCTTCTCTCCTTGGTGTGCATGAACAGTGTGACCTGGACAAGAATGTAGTATCACTAGAGAATAAGTTTTAGAAGCCGGACACGCCCAGTCCTATGCTGATGCCTGACTAGCAAGTGAACTATTGTGGTTTCCCAATTACATGTCAACTGGGTCAAACTAACTAACATTCTCCCCTCAATTTATACTAAAAGCTGTCTAGTCTTTCCCAAGGAAAACTTTGTCCAAACGGATATGTGATCCAAGAATGTTTTTAACATGTAAATAAAACTTGGATATTTTCACTCCATGGGGCAAGTGTTTTACTGGGGGGGAGGGGTGCTTTCGATGGAGTCTTGATGGACGATAATTGCACATTGTACTTCCTTCAGGGCTTATGCGCAGCAATAGCAACTCAATAGCAACTTGTTGATGTTGCCTTTGTGACAGTTGTCAGGCTGAATATCTGAGATCTGCAAAATTCTCTTCTCATTTTCTTGTACTTTTTATTTCATTAAAATATAGTTCTATCCTTTTCTTCTAGATTTTTGTTGGTGTTTTGGTTGAGTTGGGTTGGGTTGGGTTGGCTTTTTTTTTTTAAGGCAAAATCTTCTATAGCCCATGCTGCCATGGGAGGCTGGCCTCGAACTCCTGACCCTGCTGTCTTCACTTCCAAGTGCTGGGATAACAGGTAAGTGTCACCATGCCACATTTATGAGGTGCTGGAGACAGAACCCAGGGTTTAGCTCAAGTGAAGCAAACACTCTACCAACTGAATACATCTTCAGCCCTTGCAATGACCTTTTCTCAAAAGTATCTTTGGCCATCTTTTGAAACATGCCAGAAAAGGACAGTAGGTACCACAAAATCAGTCATTGGTTGTACAGGCCCAAGCTAGCAGGAGCCTCATCCTGTGGCTGTAACATCTGAGAAACCCACCTAAGCTACATTCCCAAGGCTTCAGGGAGTCTAGTCTGAGGTCTGTCTGTAGAAGAAAGTTGGTTACACCACCCAACACCTGGCTTCCGGGCCTTAGACCATTTCATGGTGGATGGCCCATGCCCAGCTGCGTCCCTCATTCTTTCCTCAAATTTAGGAGGCCCGGGTGCCAGCTGGGCCGGGAAAGAGCTGGTGCAGGAATCAGCCCAGGCTTGGCTCTCTCCCTCCGTGGCTTCTCTTGGCGCAGTCCTAACAGGGCGTTGCGACATGTCTGGAAGGGAATGTCAGGGTTTGTATGTCCTAAGACGGGCATGCACAAAGCCAAAAGGGCAGGTAACAGCTGAAGAGGTGGAAATGGAAGCCCTGGGTTCAGGGAACTGGTTAGAGAGGAGGATAGTAACAAAGAAAATGGGGCTGTGAAGAAGTCATTCTCTTGATTCTTTTCCAAAGCCAGACTTTCTGTGACCTCTGGGGGTGGGGGGGGGGGGGGCGTCGTGATCTGAAGAAAGACACTAACCATTTCCGCCGGGACAAGTTCTTTCAGGGTTTCTCAGTCCCTGGGAATATGTAGACAATACCTTTACAAGGTAAACCCTAGTCACATCTCTCACCTTCCAGTGCCTCGGTTTCCTTAAGTGCGTATGACAGGAGATTAACTTTTATTTCATAGCGTTCTGAAAGTAATTGAAAGAAAGTGATGCTAGAGCCTGGGCTGTCAGGAAAGAAACGTGAGGGACGAATAGAGACAGGCAAAGAGCCCTTCTCTGAGGGAGCAGTTCAAACGCGCCCCCCCCCCCCCCCCCAGCGCTCACCCTCCAGATGGAGCAGGCTGCCAGAAATGTCTACATTCCTTCTCAGATGGCAGGTGAACTAGCATGTCCTGGACATCACTGGGCACACCAGGTCCAGAGCCTCCCCAGCCCCGCCTGGGCTAATTTTTTCCATTCTTTATCTTCCTGGCCTCCCCTGATCAGACTTCCAGGTGAACTTTAATAACATAAAGAAACCAACCCGTCTGAACACCAGACGCCAGGAGCGCCACAGGAGATCAGGGGCACTTGCCTTGCGCCTGTTTCCGGACGCTCTGGAAGCTGCCGCTCCCACTCCTTGAACACTGCTTCTGGGTCTCTACCAAGACACTCCAGTGAGCTGCATTTCCGCACAGGGTGTGGTGAATGGGTGCAGGGTCACCCCCACGGCTCCGCACCACCCGCTGGGGCGCAAATCAATTCTCTGACACCTCCAGCAAGCGGCCCTAGCGACCGACCGTGGCACGCCTGCCGCCTCTCTGCCCTTGTTATTTTTAGCTCTGCGGCTGCACCCTCCTCCTACCTGCAAGAGCTCGCCCCTGCTCTCAGACTCGTTTTGCAGGATTTGTGCCCCAGGAGGCTAACCTGACCCACACTTGAATAAACGGCAAGCTGCGGGGCGATACGCTGAACCACCCGCACTGAACCTGCATCCACTGCAGAGAGGAGAGGCTACCTACACACTGGGCGTTCCCACCTCCTTGAAGTCTGCCGCCACCTGGAAACCTAGACTGGTCTCCCAGAGTCGTAAAAAAATAAAGTGGAAAGAAAGACCTAAGGTGAAACTTTTCCGTCCTAGACGGAGCTGCTCCTGGACCGATTTTGCCCCCTGCAGGGGACGATCTCCTAGGAGGTTGGGCTACAGGTACACGGGCTGGGATGAGTTACCTGCCCTCCATTGCTGATTCCATCCTGTGATGTGGTGAGTAGGAGTATGGTTTTTCCCAGTCAAGAAAAAGGTGTCCCTCCTTCTGCTTCGGAGAACTCTCCATTTACCAAGCCCAGCAGCGGCCCCTACCTTGAGGCCTTCCTAGAAAGTGAGATTTGTAAGGCCTGGAGGATTTGATGGAGGAACCTGACATAAAAGAAGAGGAGGAGAGAGGTTGAGAAGCCTCTTCCAACAGCCTCTGGCCAGTCCTTCCTTCGAGCTAGTCAATGAAACCTAACAAGGAAGCTCCTTCACTCTGCATGAAAGAAGCTCGGTGGAGGGTATGAAGTCAGTGCCTCCTAACTGTGATTTCAGTCTGAACACCTGAGTCTTGTACTTTCTTTTTTCCTGCATATGAGGGTGTCAACCAGAGTGACAAGCGAGCAGCGCTTGGTTGCACCGATGAGCCTTGAGTTCATCCTCCCTCAGCTCTCACTCGTTTTACAGGGACCAGTTGGACAATCTCCACAGTCTCCAGCTTAGGAGGTTGTGACACCCTTCCGCATGGCTGAAGGGCTAGTCTTTCTTATTTTATTTTACCTAGGTTTGCGGTTGTTTTGTTTTTAAGACAGGGTTTCTCTACAAAGGCCTGGCTGTCCTGAACTCACTATGTTGACCAGGCTGGCCTTGAACTCATAGAAATCCACCTGCCCCTCCTGGGATAAAAGGGATACATCACCACACCCTGGTCCTGAAGGATTGGTCTTAAGGAGAAATAATAATGGATGCTGGCTTTCTTTGTTGCATTTTAATTAAATGTCAATCTCTTTACATTAGAGATTCTTAAGTCTGGTTGGGACGTGTTCAGTTGATACACTGATTCCCCCAGCCTTGCATAAAGCCAGGCATGGTAGAATATGCTGGTAATCCCAGAAGTGACTTTGAGGCCATTCTGTCACCCCACAAAATAATAATAATTTATTAATAATTATTATATATTTATTATTATCCTGCTATGTTGTCTAATTAATAGTCCAGATGCATTTTAGGGAGAATCTGTAACAACATTCACAGTGAGACATATAATTTTTATTGCAAGTATAAAAGTGTGTAAAACCCTTTCACAAGTGAATTGGGAACTAGGAAATGCAAGATCAACAAAACAACCACCACCACACACTCTACTCTGGACTATAGCCCAAGTGCTCTTTCCTGTTGGGCCCTGCCTCTAAGTTGCACCCAGAACTTTGATTCACTGGCACATGGCTTCCCCACTCAGCAGCACAATGTCTTTCACCCATAAAGAAACAACAAGGTTAATCAACACCAGCAGAAGAAAGGACCCCAGGATCACTCAGCTCAAATCCCACGTTAACCGGGTCAGCCACGAATCCACCTACACTGCCAGCAGACGCTAGAGTGTATGTGCAACCAATTTACAGATCACAAAATATATGGCTAGTGGCACTTACGAAAAGAAATGCTGATGGGTTTCCACAAGCTAGTTATAATTAAATGAACAATTATGGAAATAATTATAGCTATGTGAGTATTTGCATGTTTTCTCCAACCATATACTTACAAGGAAAAAATCAACATACTTTGGATCCCTGACAATTATCAGGCCTTTTTGTGTTTCATTATCTCACTTAATCCCTGAAATAACGTATGGCTTTATATTTAATGCCGAGGTTACCACCACCACCACCACCACCACCACCACCACCACCACCCTCCACTGCCACTCCCAGCCCACACCTTTTTAATTTTTGAGGAAAGAAACACAGAGAGATTCGAATGTCTAAGACCACCTAGCTGATGAACACCAGGTTTTAATTTCAGATAAAGTCTCTTCTTTGAAGAGAGGATATTAGGAAAGGAGGGGATTTTGTTCAGATTGGGGTAGATTTGATTCCCGTGTTTTGTACAAAGTATGGGAGTTTAGAACAGAGTGCCTGCCTTGCAGTGTCCACTCGTCTCATAATTTTTCACCACGAAGTTCTCTTTACCCCACTCCCTTCATTTTCTCTGTGGTTCAGGTCCCTAGCACCTTAACTCAAATCTATACACATAGTTCCTTATTGGTAGCCACTTTCTTTAACATCTAACTACACCGATGAGGTCCTTCAAAAACCGATTTCTGACCCCTGTCCTCCACTCCGGCAAACCCTTCCTGGAACCCTTTGTAGCATTGGCCACCATCTCCAGCAACTATTGGACATTCAAACTGAGATCTCTCCACATAGTTAGCCATCGCACTCACAGTTAACAAGAAGACGATCCCTTTTGGTCTACAGCAGGGGTTCTCAAACCTTCCTGATGCTGCGACCCTTTAATACAGGTCCCCATGTTGTGGTGACCCCCAACCATAAAATTATTTTCATTGCTACTTCATAACTGTGATTTTGCTACTGTTATGAATCATAATATATTTTTTGGTAAACAGAGGTTTGGTGGCAGGGTCGTGACCCACATGTTGAGAACCACTAGTCTACATCATCAAATTGCTGAGTGAAGGAAAACAAATCAGGTGCCTTTTGCTGTTCTCTGAGTCTGGGGCATGCTGAAAGAACCAACGAAGCTCTACTTTCTTTTAAATCTCTATTGGGACTTCGGTGTTGAAATGTGGACTGCTCTCCAGTTTTATCTCTTTCGTGTAAATACGCAATAGCAAACCCAGAACACCAGAGTTTGTGGATACTCCGGAAAGAAAGTAGGCCTTCTTTCTTGACCTTGAATTATGTTGTAATTACGTCTGGAGAATGAGCATCACAGAAAACGAGCTGCTGGAGGCCAAGGTAAGAAGCAAAACAAACAGCAAAAGCAAACAACGTGGAGCGTAGTACGAGCGTTCCTCAAATCCAGGAGTACTGTGTTTCTTCACCACAGTTTGGAACTTACACATGGAGAGACTGTTGAAGTGAGTTTTTAAAGGACAGACATCAGTATGTTCGATTTTTTGGGAAAAACACACTTGAAGTCAGGCTTCTTAGGTTTGGGGTTTAGCTGAAACCAGGTCACACTAGCAACATCTGTGTCCGTTCTGTGTTGCTAACCAAGAACACCCATACACTGGGTAAGTGATAAACCACAGGTCCACTTGACTCTCAGTTCTGAAAACTGGTGAATCCAAGATGGAGGGACCATATCTGGCACTGTAGCACCAAAGAAGGCCTCATGTGGAGGACACTTGAGAGGAAAGGTGACTGACCTTATCATTGATGAGGATGCCACTACTCCTTCTGTGATGACATTCACTCCCCCATGAGCACACAGGCCTTCTGACCTAATCCCCTCCCAACACGGCTCTCCTGGGAATCACACTTCCCATACATGACCTTCAGGGCACATGCCAGCCATAGATAGCTTTGCTAGATGATTGGGCATGACTGTAGTTTTGGAGACTTCCATTTCTTTCTGGGTTCCATGAGCTCTACGAGTCCAAGACTTCAAGTGTTGGTAAACGTTTTCTAGAAAGGACCAGGCACTGAATGTTTAGGCCAGTGATTTTCAACCTTCCTGATGCTGTGACCCTTTAATACAGTGCCCCATGTTGCCTGACCCCCAACCATAAAAATGATTTTCGCTGCTACTTCATAACTGTAATTTTGCTACTGTTATGAATTGCAATATAAATGTCTGTGTTTTCTGATGGTCTCAGGTGACCCCCTATGAAAGGGTTGGTGATACATAATATCCAAGGCTAGTTCATGAATGTTCTTGCTTCCAACTGGTTATCTTAGCTCACTTGCTTTTAGAGCCCTGTGGCCTCTCCATGCTATCAGGAGCCCCAAGACAACCCAAGAACAAAGTCTCCCTTGAGAGGCCATGTGTCCATAAGATCTGGTCAGCAGCCAAGTGACCTGAGCAGATAACATCACTCATTTGAGTGAATATAACTGTCACGTCCGCCCAGCTTTCGAGTCTGGGATGCCCTAGACACTGCAAAAGAAATAGAATGGCCTTTACTGTGCTGTGTTCAAAGCTTGGGCAACAAATAAGGCATAGAATAACCCAACCAGGTCCCCAAAGACCTAGGTTAAAGGCTTGGCCCCCAGTCTATGGCTCTACAAAAAGGGGGGGGTGATTTTTTAGGGGTCGGGATCTGGTAGAAGAAAGGCCATTGAGGACGTCCTCTTTCGGTGACTATGGAGATGGCCCTTCCTGTTCTTTCCTGCTCGCTCTCACAGTGCAATGAGGTGCACTGCTGTGTCCTGCCACACGGTCCTTTTCATAATGCTCTGTGTTGCCACAGGCACCAAAACAACAGACCCAACCAACCATGGTCTGAAACCACTGAGCCTATGTGGCGAAATAAACTTTTCAAGTTGATCTCACGAGGTGTTTTGTCCCAGTGACAGAACACTAACACACTCGAGGACTCTGGCTTTCCCACCATTCATCTCCATGAGTATCTCTGCTACTCAGTCTCATTTCTCATGGCCAGCACGCTTTCACATAAGTTGGCAGCCTTTGCTCACCACAGTGAGTCATGGAGGATGTGATGGCTAATCTTGGCTGTCAATTTGACTGATTGGAATCTCCTAAGAGATATGCCACTAGGTTTTTCAGCAAAGGACTTTCTTGATGGGGTTACATGAAATGGAAGACTTCCCTTGAATGTGAGTAGCATCTTTAAGGAGGGCAGAGGCAGAGGCCTTTTGCTTGCTTGCCTTCACAATGCTTTCTTAGCTGCCGGCCGTCGATGCCAGCCTCGTGGGCTGAATAGGCACCAGGTTCTCAGCCTCTCCAGCCATTTTTTGATTGGCTGCAATATTACGTAATCTAATGATTACATAATAATTTTTGTCTTGTATTCATTTCTATCAGTTATAGAGAGACCTGACAAGTACAGAGGAGAAGATGGAATTAACAGTGCCATCCTGAGCCTCAGAATGGGGATGCTCCTCCCTGATGTGCTGGCACCAGGTAAAAAGCTTCCTTCTTAGAAGAGATCATTTCCCCCATTGTCTGGTGAGCTTCAGGGCATTGGCATCCTCGTGTGGACTTGAGAGATCTGCATACCTAAGAATTTGCTACCATAAGGGCCCTTAGTTTCATTTCTGGGGTGGGTTGCTGTGGCCAAGGGCTAGAAAATTTCTTTCTACATAATTATAAACAAGGACTTTCCTGCTGTGTTTTAAAAAAAAAAAAAAAAACCAAGATGGAAGCCAGAGGAGCTTCCCATTTCGCTAGCGTCCATGACTCTCCCAACAATCGGCCCCCGTAGGTTTGATTTCCAGGAATGGTTGTTGTAAGTTACCAGAGGATGAGTGAATAATTTCTGCTTTTTCTTCAAGTCTTGTAGGCAGAAGTGCAATGTACTAGCTCTATTGTGAGCTAGAAAAGTTATACAGAGCAGCAGCCACGAAAAGTTTAATTGAGAAGAAATCAAAAACTTTAATTTTGTAGGTTTTAGATGATACATTTATAAAAATAGATATATCAGTGTTCTGAATTCTGAGTTTTATTAAATATTATTTTTCCAGATTATAATACTAATACTATTTCTTTTTTTCCAATTTATAAAACACAGGAAAGACCAAAAGAGCACTCTTGTAAACCTTTCCCCTAGAGATAACTACTGCTTGCAAAAATGTTGTTGGTCACTTCATTTGCAACCATGCATATCAAAAATTTAAAAGGGAGCTGGAAAAATGGCTCAGTGGTTAAGAACACCTGTTGTTATTACAGAGGACCCAGGTTTGGTTCCCAGCATCCACATGGTGGCTCACAATTGTCCATAGCTCCCATTCTGGGGGATCCAGTACCCTCTTACGACCCTAAGGGTACGAAGTATGGACATGGTGTGCAGATGTACATATACACACATACATACATGCACAGACACTCATAGATATAAAATAAATAAATCTAAAACACCTTTAACTAGAACAATCCAGCACTTAATGATTTATAGGCTTTTTTTTTTAAACTGGCTTTTTAAAGCTGAGCGGTGGTGGTGGTGCAGCGCTTGGGAGGCAGAGGCAGGTGGATCTCTGAGTTCGAAGCCAGCCTGGTCTACAGAGAGTTCCAGAGCTACACAGAGAAAGCAAACATATGAGCAAAGTCATTGCCATCTTTTAATGTACACATAGAGAGAGGAAGTTCGGTGATTTAGGTGATGAAACAAGCCTCGATATGATACCAGGTGGTGACAGAATTGAAGCTTTCCATTATTTAAGAAAAATGGACCGAATTACAAAAGTTTGTGAGCCGTCTCCTCCCGGGTTTGGTTTGCATGCTTACTGCCAAATCTAATTTAATGGAACAAACAGCTTCCCAGCCTCCCCAAAGCTGGGTTTGGCTGTGCCGTAACTGCACCAAGAGCTGCGGGGAGCCAGCAGTGTTTCCATCGACTACTGCTGCGTAGGAACTGATCCTCCGATAGACTGGGTTAAAATGACGGTAAAATAATAAAGCAGCCCCCTCTCGTGGGTCTGCAGAGTGACTGGGTATCGTGATCAGATGATGGCTGTGGTGACGGATGTCGGAATGCTCACCTGGATTGAACGTCCTTCTTCTTGGTGTGTTTGGTAGCCTTGGATAGCTGGATTACCAGAACTGGCCAACTTTGGTACCAACTTTCTCAACTTTGGTAGCTTGGAATTCCCCACAACCTGGTAGCAGCAAAGCAGCAAATCTGGTGCTGGAGCTGGCACAGGAGAAGAGAACTTTTTTTTTTTTTCTTTTGGTCAGGGTTTCTCTGTGTAGCCCTGGCTGCTGTCCTGGAACTCACTCTGTAGACCAGGCTGGCCTCGAACTCACAGATCAACGACTTGCATCTGCCTGGGATTAAGGTTATACACCACCATGCCTGGCTCACAAAAACAACTTCCTAAGGATGCAGGGTAGAGGCTATACGGTTCTACCTCCGACCTCGCCTCAGCAGTCACAGAATGTCCCTTCCACTGTGTTTCATGGGTTGTGCAGGGACGATTTACGCTTACTGTGGAAGGACAAGGGTGTGAGTACCAAGGAGCCTGCATCAGGCAGGCCCTTTAAAGACGGTCCCACCATGGGGAATGTGTCCTAGACAAAATGAATTTGAAATATCAATGCCCATTCACAGAGATCATTACTAAAGGCTCTTTTCAAAAATGGCTCCAAGGTTACAATCCTGTTAAGGTTGGAAGTGGGAAGATACCCTGGTAAAGCCATTGTATTCCCAAAATTTCTTTCCGATGGGCGGGGTTGGAAAACCTAGGTGTTCTTTTTCATCGAGAATGAGAATTCTTTTTTTTTTTTTGTCTCCAGAATGCCCACAACACCTCTATTTATCCACTAAATTCTGTTCAGCACCAAGTGTATACTGGCCTATGCTATGGCTGCCCTGTCAGAGAGGTGAGTAGCAGCCCTGACTAAGAGTTATTCAGTGTTTGTCCTGAACCTGTTGCTAGGCAGGACTCTGTAACTGCATTTAAACATGTTGTTTTCATGAACTCCCTAAAGCAACTGTTGTTTCTATTTTACAGATGAAGGAATGAATGTAGAAACTGGACAGCTTCTACCAGCACATAGACAAATGGTAGCCCTGGGACCCAGCCTCTCACAGGCCAACGGAGAGCCCATCCTCTTAAAGGCCAAATGCTCTACTTTGAGCAAAGCACTTGATTTCTCCAGGTTACAGTTTCCTTACCTAGAAATAAGAGCTTATACCCTGCCTTCACAGGCCACTTGTAAGCTATGTAACTTTGCAGGTCCTGTGTTAACTCTTTGAGACTTGCTTTTTTTTTTTTTTTTTTTTTTTAATGTCACAGATGAGTGCAGTGTATTTTCATGAGAAGTTGGCAGACAGCAATGCATAGAAAGTTCAGTGTCTGGCACTCTGAGCTGTTGATTCATGCTATTAATTGGCTTTGGTAGCATTGTGTTTTATGTTGTAACACAATTTTGAGGCTCTTAAGCCTTGAATCCCCCGCTGAACTCGCTGTTGTTCTGATTTCCAGTGTTCTTTCTTTCCCACCCAAGGAACAGCTGCATATTTGAGCAGAGACATAAAAAGCGTGGCAGATAGTCACGCCGCCACCACAGATGTCCCTGCCTTGGCTGAGGACAGAAGACAGCAGCCAATATTCACAGCGGCCTGCAGATGTTTCCCCTTACCATGGATCAGAGGCTCCATTATGGACAGTGTGCGTTCTGCAGACTTTTTGTGTTCCAAATGGAATATTGCAGAATATGCATGGCTCCATCCAGAGTTTATTGAATACCTACCCTGTGCTGAGTTGCTTTCTAAACACAAAGATGAATGGGTCACATTCCTTGTCCTCTCAGACACTGAAGTACACATGAGGAGACAACACACATAGTTAACCCCAGCAGACTGAAGAGTTCTGTGTGTGGCAGAAAACAGGGGTTGATCTCATGAGATGTTACTGCCAGAGAGCCTTGGAGGAAGATGAAGATTGTATAGGACATGCAGAGTCTCCTCGGCACTGTAAGTAACGAAAGGACTTTTATGGTCAGAGACAGAGGTAGGGTCATTGGAGGTGGAGGAGCCGAGGAGGTGAGGGCAGGTGAGGAATAAGGTGAGTAGGGTACATGGCTCTCCCACCCCTCTCACCCCCACAGTGTCACCTCACCTAGTCACTGCCCACCTGTGACACCTTCCTTTAGTAGCTGAGTTGTAAGGAGTTGATTGCTGGCTGAGGACTCTGGGAAGGCCTTCACCCACACAAACAGGACAGGCTTGATCAGTACACACTTTCCTCCAACATTTTGACCTGTTGGTGGACTGGATTCTTACAAGTGAATCTCAAGGTCACAAAGTGATAAGAAGGGTAAGGCCATAGAAAAATAGAAGCAGCTTGGGCCCCTTTTTGAGCTGCAGCTCCAGCCCCGGGCTTCAGACCTCTTCACTACTTACAAGGTAAGAAACACAGCTCTATGCTTAAACCACAATGCACTGGATATGCAGTTCATTACCAACAGCCAAAGCATTTCTAATGAGTAGAGTGAGCAGTAATGGTAGCTCCTGGGATACGGGGTGGGAGGGAGCGACTACAGCGTGAAGAGCCTGTTCCTAGTCTGTCAGGGTGGGTCACACATATAATCCTTGCACTGGTGGGGGTGGGAGACAGAGGTGGGAGGACTGAATGAAAATAAGGACATGGCTACTCCTAGGTCATGTTTGAGGAGAAGGGTTTTATTGTAGATATGAATGAGGGAGAGAACAGCCAGAGGCATCTGAAAGGATCCAGACTGAACTGGACCAGCAGAACGTACCTGGTCACCGAATGAAAAAAAAAAAAAAAGGACACGGCGACTCCTAAAGTATGGAGAAGATTTTTACTGTAGATTCAAGGGAGAAAGCAAAGCAGGCAGAGGGAAGAGTCAGCCTGAAGGTGGCCTTCAGACTAAACCAGACTTTGAGAAGAGAGAGGCGGAGGGAGTGCAAGAGAGGCCACGGACCAAGATGGGTAGCTTGGGCCAAGAGGCCAAGAGGGTAGCATAGCCAAAATGTCTGAGTTAGATAGGGATCAGGCTGGGGGTGGGGAAGCAGAAGTCCAGCCCCCAGGAGGGAGAGGTGTGGGGTAGGGAGTGGAGGGAGAAGTGCTGGGAGGAGACACAGGTACTGAGCGATGCTGGGAGCGCTGGCCAGCATCTGCTTTGGCAAGTTAATAGGTACCTACCTCAGTTAGCCATTCGTCCCAGTTTTCTGAGCCCTAACATCCATGAGAGGAGAAGGAGAGGGGGAGAGAGAGAAGAAGAGAAGAGAGAGGAAAGAGGAGGTGACATGAACCAAGAGAGCATGTGGGAAGCAAAGGCAGAGCCGAGGGAGCACGTGACTGGTTTACATAGGAAAGAGAAGCCACAGGTGCTGAGTGAGACATGTCCTGGGTGTCTTTGGGCTCCAGGCCAGCTTCCGTTAGAGTGAGACCTTAACTCCAAAAATGAAGCACAAACACCAGATGTGCTGGCGCACACCTTTAGTCCCAGCTCTCGGGAGGCAGAGGCAGGTGGATCTCTATGAATTCAAGGCCAGTATGGTCTACAGAGTGAGTTCCAGGACAGCCAGAGCTACATAGTGAGATTCTGTCTTGAAAAAACAAACAAAACAAAACAAAGAAAGGAAGAAAGAAAGAAAGAAAGAAAGAAAGAAAGAAAGAAAGAAAGAAAGAAAGAAGGAAGGAAGGAAGGAAGGAAGGAAGGAAGGAAGG
>CABHPQ010170656.1:12144-41245 GCA_902168405.1 Peromyscus aztecus | reverse complement strand
GGCTCCTTTCTTTGCCCAGGGTTTGCCCAAAGTTTATGGGAAGCCCCAAACTGTCAAGGAGAAGATAGAACCCAGTTGAGTTAAGCTGTGAACAGGTCCTCTGTTCTCTCCCTACCCTGCGAGATCTTCACCCTAACAGAGACTAAATCACTGGAGACAGGGAGCATTGATTTACCAGGCAGGGTGTTAGCATAAAGGTGACAGTGGTCTGTTACAGACCGCTGCCAGTTAGGGATGCAGTCCACCCATGGTGCTGCTGGCTCAAGGGGCAGAAGGGCATTAAGGACAACTCATGCCCTCCTTCTAGATGGTGCCTCAGCTTCTGCCTCCAGGTGCTTGGTTCAGTGTTGGTTGTTTGTTTTCGTGATGGCAGCTGGTGGGTGGTATACAGCAGGACAACCTGAGCATCTGTCACATGCCCACTTCTTCTACAGTCATGTTTGGGAGAATTCCACATCCTGTGGGGGCTCAGAGAGTGATGCTATCCAAGAAACTGTGAATAGAGAAGGTAATCCAAACTGGTCAATTCTATGAAGTCCGAGGAGAGTCATGGTTCTTCCAGGGCACTCTGCTCCATTATGATCAACCATCTGCGGCTGGATGTTCTCCAAGAGAGGCAAGAGCTCAACCTGTATCTGCTCTGACAGACTGGACACTTGGTGGTGGCAATACCTAGATCAGCTTGGTGACAGGGATCCCATGCTGTTGGACTGTACTCGGCTTCTATTCCTGCCCCTACGCCTTCTTGGTTCACTAGCCAGTTGGGCATACTCCGGGATGTTTGAGAAGAGAGGCAGGCTCATTTCCACTGGGTGAGTCATTCCATTTACCCGGATATTTGGGGCTTGCTAAACAGGGGGTCTCTGGCAGACAATAAAATGAGACAGAGCTTCACACACCTGTATCGTTGCCCACTGATCCGCCCACAGGCTTCTTCTTTAGACCTTATCTGTAATTTTAAAATTTCACTCTTGACGATACCGTTTAAACTGCCCAGGAGTCCTGACCTTAATCTACTTTCCTTTCTATACCAAACTGATGATTTGATTGACACACTGCTTGAAGTTCTGCAAGCGGGGATGAGATCTTCCCTGACCACCATTCTTTAGGGTCCCCGAGAGGGACTGTAATGCAGCAAGAACTCTTTTTGTCTTCCACCAATCTATTGAGGTAGCCTTTCCAGTACCACATCCAACATGACTGGGCACTTGAAACCTGTGTGGAGCAATGAGGAAATGAAGGATGTACAGACACACAGACACAGTATAGAAAAACTGGGGTCAGGTGGGTGGTGCCCACTCTGATGGAGTGGTACCAACTATGCAGGAACCTGGAGCCTCAGCGAGTTTATTATGTACAGTATAGGTCTGGAGGAGTTAGCTAGTCCTGGTAGGAGATGTCTGTAGGTGAGCATCTCAGCTGTAAACATCTGGGATGAGAAGTTACAGTTGCCAGCTTTGTCACGCACTACCAACATTCATACTTGGACCAGAGGAGGGTTTCTGTATCCCCCAGAGCCTAGCCCCAGGTTGGAGGAAGGTTTTGATGAATTCCCATGGATAGGAGGCCTTGGACCTTGACATGGCTGTGCCCATGTCGACAACACACATTCACCCATGCTTCCTCTGTTCCTCACACTCCAGAAGCCAAAGCCAGACACTTCCACCTTGGGTCAAATGGTCAGAAAGAATCCCCGATTCCGTCATAGGTGTGAACTGGGAGGACAGGCTCCCCTGTAAACAGAAGTGATAACACAGGGGTGCTGATCTGACTTCTACAACTTGTTTTTGATGGCTGGTTCTGCAGGCTCCATTTCCAACCTGCTTTGGATTGCTGAGCACATTCCTGACTGGTTTGGCAGGGCTAACAAGATACAACCTACGATGGGAAGTTCTGGTTGCGTGGTCGGTCCCTGTGTGACTAAATGCTCAGTGTCTATTAAAAGCAACACTAAGTACTGGATTTCAGATACCGACTGATCCCTGGATCCCTCAGTGGCTTCACCCAGCACCGCAGGAGTCTCCCACAGGGGATCTCTATGTACTAGGATACTTCTATCACATGCAGTGTTCACACGGTAAATGGACTGGAACAGCATTTTCACATGGGGCGTGTCCTGTCTTCAAAACCTAGAAGTCTACTGAATGTGTCTTTCTAGGTTGTCAGTAGAGAGCCTGGTTGTTTGTCTTTCCTCAGAAGGGCTGTTACCGAATGTCCTGGATCACTCAGTCCCTAGCAGCTGGGTCAGAGCCCAACTGTTTTTTGTCTCTCATTCTCTCATTCTGTCCTTGTATCACACAGCTTTTGCCATTTTGGAATCAGAGCAACTAAAATTACCCTAAAGAGACAGAAGATTGGGCCCACTGGGGCTGAGGGGATGGCCTAGTGCATAAGAGGGCTTGCTGTGCAGGTGTGAGGACCCGTGCAATCCTGAGGACCCGTGCAGGTGTGAGGACCCGTGCAATCCTGAGGACCCGTGCAGGCGTGAGGACCTGAGCTCAAATCTGTAGCACTCATGTGGGGAGCTAGCAGTGGCTGTGCCATTGCCTATAATGCATTGTGGGACACGGAGACAGGAAGATCACTGGGACTTGCTGGCTGCTGACCTAACTCCAGGCTCAGTGAGAGACACTGTCTCAAGGGGATAGGAGGGATGGTGATAAAGCAGGACACCCAATATCCTCTTCTGAGCATGAGCACGCGTGTGCGCACGCACACACCACACCCACCCAACCACACACACCCACCCACACCCTCTCTCTCTCTCTCTCTCTCTCTCTCTCTCTCTCTCTCTCACGACAAACAAACTCAGTGGTTCACCAAACCATGCCAGAGTGGAATTATTTGCTTTGGTTTGCCCTTGGTACCCCTCTGGGGTAAACGGACATTTATTTGTTCCTGTTTACCCAGGAAAATTCACACAACACCTGCCTTTGTCTTAGAGGGCATCCACAACACTTGCGCTTCCCTCTGTCAGACCAGATGAGCATGTGATCACCACAGTGAACCAGAGTGAGAGTCATTGTAACACACCATAGCTGGGGAAAGATGGCATGCACTGGCATCTGTTCCGAGTGGACGCAGATCTGCTTGTCCTTTATGAAAGTGCTTGGGATGAAAGCACGTTTACCAGAACATTCTCCCTCCCCAGCTTGCCCCTCAAATTTCAGATTTTTCTATTTGACCTTCCTACCATTAGGGATCTGTCTTTATACATTAAGAAATGTGACGCCTGACAGTGGTGGCGCACGCCTTTAATCCCAGCACTCGGGAGGCAGAGGCAGGTGGATCTCTGAGAGTTCGAGGCCAGCCTGGGCTACAGAGTGAGTTCCAGGAAAGGCGCAAAGCTACACAGTGAAACCCAGTCTTGAAAAACAAAAACAATAACAAAAAACAAAAACAAAAAAAACCAAAACAAAACAAAAAGAGAAATGTGAGGGCTGGGGATGTAGCTCAATAGGCAGAGTAAACACACACAAAGCCCCATGTTTGACCCCCAGAATTGCATAAAACTGGGTGTGGTGGGGCATGTCTGTAATCCCAGGACTCTAGGAATGAGTCAGGAGGAATATGAGTACAAGGCCATCCTCAGGTGCATAGCGACCGTGTGGCTAGCCAGAGCTGGGTCTCAAACAACACAACACAAAATAAAATAAATAAGACAAACAGAACCCAGTCTTTTCTTCAAACAATGGGCTCTGGATCTTGTGATTTTCAATGGTGATGGCTCCCTGGGCCTTCAGATCACATGCTCTTGGTCTATGTGGGCCACCAATGCTCCGGGGACTGCCCACTGACCTCGGTTCAGGGTTTCCAGGTTCCCATAGATTCCTGTAGGTAGGGCCTTTGCTTGGCTTTCTGACCTTGCTGACTGTGACGGTGGCATCCATGTTGCTCTTGATGTGTTAAGTGCCACCATCTGGATCCTGCCGCGACCTCCCCTATTGTCTACCTATCCTGGAATGGACAGCCACTGGTGAGCCCCTTGCCAAGCTGCTTGGTGATGCCAGGGCTCACTCCTGTTTGCTCCGGTGAGGGAAGCATACTGGGGGTGGGCACAGCACTGGTGGGCCGTCTGGTTTTTATTTTACTGTGTGGGTGAGTGTTTTGTCTGCATTGTATGTGTGCACCCTGTGCATACAGTGACTGTGGAGTCCAGAAGAGACCATCAATTCCCCTGGAGCTGGACTCACAGACAGTTGGTGTTGGTGTTCCTCTGAAGTGTGGCCCAGCGTTCTTAACTGCTGAGCCATCTCTCCAGCCCTCAAGGCTTTAAGTGGTGTCTTTCTTCCAGCACACTCGCTTCTCTGACCCTTTCAGCTGTACGCTCTAGTTCTGGAAGTTTGACCATTCCTTCGTTTATGTTAATCTGTCTTTCTGTTCGCTAAGCTATTGCCTCTTAATGCCACATCCGCCTTCTGTGCCATGGTGTGCGATGCTGGAGCTGGCTCAGAGGACCACAGCTGCTTCCTGATGCGCGCGGCCAGGAGAGAGTGCCGGACAGAGGCTGGGAAAGCAGCGGCCAGAAGAGGGGACTTGCTTATTCCTATTGGCTTCCTGTTCCTCTAGCGTCGCCCTAGCAACACCTCTTCGACCTGGCATCGGCAGTGCCTTCCTTGGCAGCCGCTGGACCCACTTTGCAGTTTTCTCAGACTCGCTAGCATTAACCTCTTCTCTTGTTTCGCCAGCCTTCTATGGTATCTGTTCCTGCTGCTGCTTCCTGTGGGATAACTGAGCACACATTAAAAAAAAAATTAAAAATATTTTTCACCAAGCATGGTGGTGCACGCCTTTAAACCCAGCAATTTGGGAGACAGAGGCAGGCGGATCCCTGTGAGTTCAAGGACAGCCTGGGCTGTTACACAGAGAAACCCTGTCTCAAAAAACCAAAAAAAAAAAAAAATTTTTTTTCGTGTGTGTGTGTGTGTGTGTGTGTGTGTGTGTGTGTGTATGTGTGTGTGTGTGAAATGCAGGTACCCATGGGGTTTAGAACAGGATGTCAGAATCCCCTGGAGCCAGAGTTACAGGTAGCTGTGAGCTTCCTGACACCGCTCCTGGGAACTGAACTCATGTCCTCTGAATGAGCAGTAAGTAGTGCTCTGAGCCGCTGAGCCATCTCTACACTCCCCCTGAGCACACTCTTTTTTACCTTTTTGATTACATACTTAATAATGTTATACATACTCATCAATGATTTACTTAGAGTCTCAGCTTAAATTAGTGCTGGGATTTCTGTGTCCTGGTGAACGCTGATAGTTTTCCCTCCAGAATTCCAGAAACTACTTCAGTTCCAGCTACCTTATCCCGAGAGGTAAATGCTGAGGCCCAGGACAGAAATCCCGATCAGTAGTTCTCTTCTCCATCCCTTTCCCTACTCAACACCCTCAACATCCATTCCCAGCCGTGTCCTTCAGCTTTCTCTTAGTGCCTAGTAACTGGGGCCTGAAATTCTTTTTTTTTTAAAAATCTCATTTCTCTAGACAGAAATAGTACTTCTCAAGGGTACGGTTCCGAGACCTGACCCTAGTCATTGGCCTAAGGACACAGAGGAGGTATCAGCAGGTCTGAGGAGAGCAGGCATCAGATGAGGTCTCTGCCTGACATCTAGGCAAGGGAAGGGGCCTGCCGCTCTCTGGCAAAGGGTTGTATGCAGAGATATGTAACCCACCATATCTGCTTATGCTTGTGTCTTAGACCAGTTAACCACACATAAGAGTCCTTATGATGGGGATCCTACCACACCGGAAGGGGAATCTTGCTGTCCTTGACTGACAGTTTATTCAATTCTTGAATGTATCCTAAGGACCTACTTCAAAAATATTTCAAACATTATTTTATTCTGTATGTGTATGTATTTTCCCTTCGTAATTATCTGTGCACCACATGCATGGCAGATGCCTCTGGAGGTCAGGAGAGTGTACTGGATCCCTAGAACTGGAGTTACAGACAGTTGTGAGTCACCATATGTGTACAGGAATCTAACCCAGGTCCTCTGGAATAGCAGTCAGTGCTCGTAACTGCTGAGTATCATCTCTCGAGCTCCATTTAAAAATTTTTAAATTACATTTATTTATTTACGTTCATGTGCACATGTGCCATGGCTTGCGTGTGGAGGTGGGCAACTGTGGGAACTGGTTCTCCCCTTTCTCTATGTGAGTCCTGGGGACCAAGCTCAAGTCTCTAGGCTTGGTGGCAAGCATCTTTAGCTGCTAAGCCATCTCACTGGCCCAGAATCTGCTTTTTAAGACACTTACGGTTCAAGCTGCCTCGGCTTAACAAACCAGAGGCCAACCCCAAGACAAAGACCAATCAGACCAGCATTCCAGGGGAGTCAGTGACACTGGGAGAGAAAGGGAAGTGAGAAGAGGAAGAAGAGCAGCCACTCGTGTGAGATGTGTAAAATCTGCCCCCAAACCACCTGTCTGAGGAGTGAGGACGCGGGGTATTTACACAGCAATACCCAGTGTCCTTGGGTAAGGGTGGGCACGCCAATCAGGAGGAAGTTCCAGGGGACACAAATGGGAAACTGACAGGTTCTGTAACAGCGTCCACCCACATTGGAGCCCTCAGATTCTTTTCTTTAAGGGCAGGGTCCTGATTAGGAGAAACTGTGATGCATACATGTGACTTCTCTGGAACTTCCTGGGCACTACAATTATTTCACAACCAAAT
This sequence comes from Peromyscus aztecus, assembly GCA_902168405.1. Taxonomy (NCBI): domain Eukaryota; kingdom Metazoa; phylum Chordata; class Mammalia; order Rodentia; family Cricetidae; genus Peromyscus; species Peromyscus aztecus. Next base: position 34,573 of record CABHPQ010170656.1, on the reverse strand, counting down.
AAAAATTTTAAAAAGAGACAAGATGACCAAGTCAACAAATTGTATGGAAATAGTTAAACATGTATGTAAATATAAATGTAAATTTTAACTGATATTTAAAATAGAAATAATATCTATATATTAAGAGATAATATAATAACAAAGAGATTAAATATGTATATATTAACAGAGTGCCATGTGAAGTGTTCTTTACGCTTATTTATCTGCTTTGCCTGTGTGGGAGGCACACATGCCGTAGCGTGCGTGTGGGCGCCAGACGACAACTTCCGCAAGTTGATTCTCTCCCTCCACCTCGTGGGTACTGGCGATGGGATGCAGGTTGCTAGTCTTGACATCAAGCGCCTGTGCCTGAACCCACAGGGATAGGACTGAGGTGTCAAGTGGGAGGACCAGGGATGAGAAATAAAGAAGACGGGAGGTCTTGCATAAGCTGATGACTGATGCCAAACAAGTTATCAAGAAGCACAGTGTCGTGTTTTTGTTTGCTTGTTTTGTGAGACAGCATCTCTCTGGTAGGTACCTCTTGGTGCCCTGGAACTCGCTACATAGACCAAGATGGTCAACAAGTGCTGGCATCCAAGGCATGGGCCACCACCACTCCTGGCCTAAGCTACATACAGCATCTCATGTACTATTTGCACGGGAGAATGGGCAAGGTCAGTAGAAAGTTAAATCAAACAATATTGGCAAAGAAAACATAGGCTACCTCGGACACAGCTGCCTTAGGACGGAAAACCACAGCCCTTCAGGAAGTAAAGCTGGACTCCTAGGCACCGAAGCCTTAATTCCTTCAAGGCCCAGGCTTAGGCCCCAGACTGGACCTTACCAAGACTGGACCTTACCAAGTTGGCTCCTGGACAAGGACACAGAGCAACATCCCCTTTGTCCCTTCATTATGGCCTCTGAGAAAGCCTTGTATCTGTCTGGCTCCCAACACACCTCCATCTCACTGGTTCTGTGCGGTGTTTGAATAGAGAAGACACAAATAAGACATCATACAAGGTTTATATGTCACATATACGATGCATATATCAAGTTCCTGGGTTTTAATTCTAGTGAGTGTGAGGTACTATAAGATGTCCGAAGCCCCTTTCTTTTCTTGCTCTAAATATATAGAAACACCGGATAAAAGATAAACTAGTTTTATGTACTTATTTTAAGGGTTTTGCTCTATAGTTCAGGCTTGACCTCAAATTTAGTTTGTTTTTATTGTGTGTATGTGTATGTGTGTGTGTGTGTGTGTGTGTGTGTGTATGTGTGTGTGTGTGTGTGTGTGTGAGAGAGAGAGAGAGAGAGAGAGAGAGAGAGAGAGAGAGAGAGAGAGAGAGAGTTGTGTACCTGAGTGCAGTGCCCATGGAAACCAGAACAAGGTGTTAGATCCTTCAGAGTTGAAGCTAAGGTGGTTGTGAGCTGCCTGCCGTGGGTGCTGAGACCCGAACTCAGGCCCTCCGCATAAGCGGTCTGTGCTTTTAACTGTTGAGGCGTCTCTCCAGCCCTTCAAACTTGTAGCCCAGGCTGACTTTGAATGCGCAGTCTTTCTGCCTCGGCCTCCTGAGTGCTGGGATGCAGATATGTGCCACCATACCTGGCAAATACGTTTTACAATATGAGGCTGAACTCCAAGCGTGTAGGTAGAGAAGAGGCACCTGGGAGCAGTGGTCATCACAGTCTGAACTAGTACACTGTGAGGTTTGCACTAACTGTATCATGGCGATGTTAGTGCCTGGGGAGAACCCTAGGCGAGAAACGGACATCAAATTTGTCTTAGAACTGATTAAACTAAAGGGTCCTCTTGGAAAACTACTCAGGGTAGGGTATATGGGATTTCCACAGGAAACAGCTCCCATGGAAGAGAACTGAGTAGAAATGGTGTAAAGTCCTAACGAGAAAGACTGTTGGGAGAGGAGGTCAGGAGACCAAGCGACTTGGGCGAGTCCTGTGCTCCTCCAGGAAGTCAATGCACGGATGGAGTTAGGCGTACAAGGGGTGGATCCAGGGGCAGTGATGGCAAAACTAAGGGTGAGGAGCAAGCATGGCCAGGTAGAGAGAACTCACACACGATGAAGATCTGACCAGGGCAAAGAAGAACGGTAGAACAGACACCGCCCATCAAAGCAGTCCATTGAGCAACAACAGCCATGAAAGCGCAGCCCCGCTCCCTGTGCTCAGGTAGTGTTAGGGGCTGCCAGGGAAGTGCACAGCCCTGACTCAGAAGCTGAGGCAGGTCCTGAAGGCCTCAACAGCTTGAGGTTACTGGCTAACTGCGCTCCTTGTGGCCAGTGGACAAGTTCTTTCTTGAAGAGAGATCCAAGGGGTGCACCTTCCTCAAATTAGGACATTAGAAAAACCTGAAAGACTTTTAGTGCAATTATGTTTAAAAGAAATAAAATTAAAGGCTGGAGAGATGGCTCAGGGGTTAAGAGCACGTCCTGTTCTTCCAGAGAACCTGGGTTCAATGCCCAGCACCCAGGGCTGGGTGTATAGTGGCTGTTGTGAGCAGTGGCTCACAATTATTATAACTCAAGTTCCAGGGGAATCAAATGCCCTCTTCTGTCCTCTGTGGGCACCAGAGTGTGCATGGTGTACAAACATACACACAGGCAAAATACCCATACACATGAAATAAAAGTAACGATAATATTTTGGTTTTTTGGTTGGTTTTGAGACAGGTTTCTCTGTGTAGTCCTGGCTGTCCTGGTACTCACTCTGTAGACCAGGCTGGCTTTGAACTCAGAGATCTGCCTGTCTCTGCCTCCCAGTGCTGCTTGGATTAAAGACGTGTGTGGCCACTGCCCAGCAATGATAATATTTTAAAAGAAATAAAATCAGAAATCATAAGACAAAAAGAGCTTTTGAGAAAAGAAGAGAACACCACGTTCTCTTTGTCCGTTTTTTTTTTTTTTTTTTTTTTTTTTTGAGCCTCTAGGCTGGTTCTGTTTCTTAAGCTATTGTGAACAGTGCAGCATGAATATGTAAGCACCTTTGTGATAGCGGTTAGAGTCCTTGGGGTATGGACCCAGGGGTGGCGTAACTGGGGTCCTACAAAAAAAGTTCTTTTTTTGTTTGTTTTGTTTTGTTGTTTTTGTTTTAAATATTTTTATTTTATAATTAACTTAATTTCACATATCAGCCATGGATTCCTCTGTCCTCCCTCCTCCCACCCCCAGCCCTCCCCCCCATTCACCCCCCATTCCCACCTCCTCCAAGGCAAGGTCTCCCCTTGGGAGTCAGCCCAGCCTGGTAGACTCAGCTGAGGCAGATCCAGTCCCCTCCTCCCTACATCAAGGTTGAGCAAAGTGTGTCAGCAGAGGCCCCAGGCTCCAAAAAGCCAGCTCATGCACCAAGGACAGGTCTGGGCTCCACTGCCTGGGGGCCTCTCTAACAGTTCAAGCTAATCAACTGTCTCACTTATCCAGAGGGCATGGTCCAGTTCCATGGGGACTCCTCAGCCATTGGTTCACAGTTCATTTTGGCTATTTGTCCCTGTGATTTTCCAATCATGGTCTCAATATCTCTAGCTCATACAATCCCTCCTCTCTCTCGCTGATTGGACTCCCAGAGCTCCACCTGGGGCTTGGCCATGGATCTCTGCATCCGCTTCCATCAGACACTGGATGAGAGTTCTATCATGACAGCCAGGGTGTTCGGCCAAACGATACAGTGGAAAAAAGAAAGCATCTTCAACAAATGGTGCTGGCATAACTGGATGTCAACATGTAGAAGACTGCAAATAGATTCATATCTGTCACCATGCACAAAACTTAAGTCCAAGTGGATCAAAGACCTCAACATAAATCCAGTTACTCTGGACCTGATAGAAGAGAAAGTAGGAAGTACTCTTGAACGCATTGGCACCGGAGATCACTTCCTAAATATAACATCAGTAACACAGACACTGAGAGAAACAATTAATAAATGGGACCTCCTGAAACTGAGAAGCTTTTGTAGGGCAAAGGACACGGTCAACAAGACAAAATGACAGCCTACAGAATGGGAAAAGATCTTCACCAACCCCACATCTGACAGAGGGCTGATATCCAGAATATATAAAGAACTCAAGAAATTAGACATCAAAATACCCAACAGTCCGATTAAAAAATGGGCTATAGAGATAAACAGAGAATTCTCAACAGAAGAAGCTCAAATGGCTGAAAGACATTTAAGGAATTGCTCAACATCCTTAGTCATCAGGGAAATGCAAATCAAAATGACTCTGAGATACCATCTTGTTTTGTTTTTGTTTTTGTTTTTTGAGAAACTTCTGTATCGATTTCCACAGTGGCTACACCAGTTCACACTCCTACCAGCAATGAATAAAGATTCATCATCTTTGCCAGTATTTCTTGGCATTTGAGTCCCAGATTTAAATTTTATGTACGTGTACATATACATGTGTTTGGGAGATGGGTTTAGGTCACAGAACTAGAAAGAATACTATGGGGGTGGGAAGAGATCTTAAGGGAGGGGATAATAGAATACATATGACCCAAAAGCAGTAGGGGAGCGATGGGAGGGGGAAGGGGACCAGCAGGCAGGGCAGGGGAAGGGGGCAAGGGGGGGAGTGGGGGAGGAGGGGGGGGAGGAGCAAAGCATATATGAAAATGCCCCATTGAGATCTATTACATTGTATGCTTGTTTTAAAAATGTTTTAAAAAGAACCAAATAGAAGTAGTAGATAGGAACTTTTAACAACTGAATGCACACGAGCTATGATAGAGGATGTAAAGCTGATTGTTTTCCTAATTCTGACTTTGTTGTGGATTTTTCATTTTTGATGATGGATAAGTGCATAAAAACATATTTGAGCCAGGTGGTGGTGGTGGTGGCGGCGGTGGCGGCGCACGCCTTTAATCGCAGCACTCGAGAGGCAGAAACAGGCGGATCTCTGAGTTTGAGGCCAACCTGGTCTACAGAGTGAGATCCAGGAAAGGTGCAAAGCTATACAGAGAAACCCTGTCTTGAAAAACCAAAAACAAACAAACAAACAACAACAAAACATATTCGATAGCCAGGTGGTGGTGGCACAGGCCTTTAATGCCAGCACTCGGGAGGCAGAGCCAGGATCTCTGTGTGTTCGAGACCAGCCTGGTCTACAGAACAAGATACAAGACAGGCACCAAAACTACACAGAGAAACTCTGTCTCAAACTGCCTATATATATATATATATGTATATATATATATTCAATAGTGAAAGTGTAAAATTCACTGTGAAGCTCCACAGCTTCAGAATGGCTACTCTAACTGTATAGACATTCATTGAGATGTATAGATTTTGGGTATGGCTAATTTCTGTGTGTGATTTTTTAAAGTTTTTTTTTAAAATTTTTTTTAAAGTTTTTTTTTAATAATAAAATTTACATAGATATTCAACAGAATATTAAAAGCCCTGGGTTTGATCCCCAGCTGTGAAAGAAAAAAAAAACCCCAAGTCTCCCCAAAATGCAGTAGATGCTTTGAAGGGCCAACTAGACACAGATGGAGGAGAATTGGTAAACGCCCATTGATTTCTAGTAACACCCCGAATGCAGCTCAGAGCAAGCAGAAAGGGGAACTGTGATCGACAATATAGAATATCAGTGCAGAACATGGGCTCTGAAGCCCATAGCTGGCATCAAATGCCAACTCTGCCATTTATTAGTAATAAAGTCTTAGACATATTTTAAATTAAATTTGTTGTTTTTTTATGTATACGAGCGTTTTGCCTGCATCCCATGTCTGTGTGCCATGTGCCAAAAGAGGGTGTTGGATCCCCCCAGGACTGGAGTTACAGATGGTAGTGAGCCACCATGTGGTTGCTGGTACTTGAACTCAGATCATCTAGAAGAGCAACCAGTGCTCTTAACACTGAGCCATCTCTCCAGCCCCTCTTAGGTGAAAATTTTAAAAAGGAAATTGTGTGTAGTTTTAATGTAATTATTTTATTTATTTAACATACAATTACATTATTTCCCATACCTCCTTCTGCCTGCCCTTCCCATGTCTACCCCTGCCATGATCCCTCCAAAACTCGTGGCTGCCTCTTTTCTTTTCTATTCTCTCTCTCTTTTTTTTTTTTTAATTTTTGAAACTGGGTTTCTCTGTGTAGCTCTGACAGTCCTGGAACTTGCTCTGTAGACCAGGCTGGCCTTGAACTCACAGAGATTCACTTGCATGGCCGCCTCTTCTTTAACCATATTGTCTCATGTACATATAAACGAATACACATGTAACTTGCTGATTCTGTTCAGTGTTCCCAGTCCTAAGGTGTATTTTAACATCTCTTTGTGTTTTGATTTTCTCATCTATAAAGTGGAGATCAACTAGCAAGCTACTCATGATGCCACCATGAGGATCAAGTGAATTTGCTGTTCTTGGCACATAAGTGTCTGCCAATGAGGTTGGAGAGACAGCTCAGTGATTAAGAGCACTGGCTGCTTTTCCGGAGGACCTGGGTTCAAGTCCCAGCATCTATATGGAGGCTAACAATCATCTTTAACTTCAGTTCCAGGGGATCTGATACCCTTTACACAGGCACTACACACATGTGGTGCACAGACATATATGGGGCAAACCCCTCATACACATAGAGATAAAGCCTTTTAAAGAAGCTCTCAAAATAGTGGCTAATATTGCAAAGGAAGAGAAAGAAAGGAGAATTCGAAGCAATGGATGAGGAGATGAGAAGGTACAAGACGAGCAGGTTGGTAGCTTCAGAAGGAATGCACGAGGAGGGCAGCGTTTGAAGAAAGACAGGTGAAGAATTTTCTGTAAGTGAAGACAAAGGGGCCCCTGAAGTGAAAAGACACACCAAGTTCTGAGTCGGATAAAAAGTCCATTCCTAGACATTTTACAAAACCATAAGGACAAAGGGAAAAGCATTGAATACCTACAGGAAGGGAACACCCACAAATAAGCGATATTCTGTCTGAATCCAATTTCCTAGCAGCAACAAAAGATGCCAATGTTCTAGCAGCTTCGAAGTGGTCAGAGGACAATTAAAACCCTGCATTCAGCCTGCGGGCCTTTAAAGTAAGACAAAGACACTGTCAGCTGTACACTGACTGAATGTTTATCCATAGCTTGCTAAAAAGTGAAGCCCATTTTTCATGTAAATGTAATATTTTAAACATTTGCTCCAATAATTTATGAAGGATGAGTGTTAGTATAAAGGCACTAACCTCACAAAGGGAAGAATTATCTTCCTGCCAAGACGAAATAACAGGAAGTAGATTTATGTCCCCACCTGGAACAACTAAGCTGGATAAAATACGTGAGGTGATGATGCCTGGACACTTGGGAGCAAAGGGCAGGGGTAGCCCAGGGAAGAGAAACAAACCAGATTAGACCCACTCTAAACCTGCCCAGGACAGGCCCAGGACAGGCCCAGGTCAGGCAGGGGAGTCCACGCTGGACCTTGACTGTCTTCCTGAGAAGAGGAGATGGGGCTGGGAAGCCAAGGAGGCCAGGGAAGCCAGAGTCTGTGGGACAGCATCAGAGAGGAGCAGGCTTCATGGTGCCGACTGCTGAGTTCACCTACAGCAGAGGACAGTGCGGTGCCCGCCATGTCCGCCATGTCCATTGTGCCCACCGCCCCCGCCATGCCTGCCGTGCCCACCCGCCGTGCCCACCGTGCCCGCCGTGCCTGCCGTGCCCGTTGTACCCACAGTGCCCGCCGTGCCTGCCGTGCCCGTTGTACCCACAGTGCCCGCCGTGCCCACAGTGCTCGCCATGCCTCCGTGCCCGCCTGCCCACCATGCCCGTCGTACCCACAGTGCCCACCGTGCCCACAGTGCCCGCCGTGCCCACAGTGCCCACCGTGCCTGCCGCGCCCACCGTGCCTACCAACCAGAGCAGAAAGTCACAGAATTCTCGGGTCTCAGCAATGGAGAAATTAACTTGCATCTAAATGTTGATCCTGGCAAACATGTTAAGAAGCAAGACAGAGAGATCAAGTTTTCCCTAAGTGACTTAGCCGCGTTTAGAATAAAGCTGAAGTTTATAGCATAAAAAATACCCAACACCCAAGAAAGTTAGTGGAATTTACAACGTCTAGCATCTTGTAAAAAAAAAAAAAAAAGCTAGATAAATAAAGGGGGGAAAGTTGTACTTATCTTTAAATTTTATTTATATTATTACTTTTGTCTGTGTGTCTGTGATGCCAGGGATCAAATCCAGTGCTTTGTACATGAAAATACTTCCCTACAGGAAATATTGAAGGAAGTTGTTCAAACAGGGGAACATGGGAAGCTAGATTCACATAAAGAAATAAAAAGCAAACGGAAGTAATCACTATGTGGGAAAAATAGAATGGCTTCAACACTTCTTAAATCACTTTAAAATACAATGAGCTATTCAAAGTGAAGATAATGACGCATGGTCACTGCAGTGTATAAGTAGGGATAAGATATGGAACAGCAGCTTAGAAGCCAGAGGGGCACAGTGGGACACACTGTCATGAGTTCTTATACTCTCTAAATTTATGTTAATTTTAGGTGTGTGTTTGCCTGCCTGTGGTGTGTGTGTGTGTGTGTGTGTGTGTGTGTGTGTGTGTGTGTACCATGTGTGTGCCTGGTGTCCACAGAAGCCAGAATAGGGCATCAGATGCCCTGGAACTAGAGTTACAAACAATTATGAACTGCTATGTGGGTGCTGGGAATTGAACCTGGGTCCTCTGGAAGAGTGCCCCCCCCCCTTATACTCCTGATAAGTGATATGGTATCACTGTAGTGCTAATGTGTATACTGTGTACATAAAGTAACTCCTAGAATAACACTGACAACTAGTGATCCCACAACTAACATAAAATACAATTATAGAAAACCCAAAGAAGGCAGAAAAAGAGAAAAGGGGAACAGAGGGCAAAGGAGGGGCCAGAGGCATGGCTTGCTGGCTAAGAGAGCTTGCTGCACAATCACGAGAACTGGAATGTGAAGCCTGGCACCCACACAGCAAGCCAGACATCCTGCACAGGACATCCTGCACAGGCCTGCACCCCACTTCCAAGTGGGGCACAGATTGAAGGGTCACTGGGGCTCACAGGCTTCCAGCCCAGCCAGGAGGCCGTGAGCTGAGCCCCTAACTCAGAGGTGGAGACAGACTGGCAATACTTCAGTAGCACTTCCTTCCAGCCTTTGTGCGTTTGCACAGACACACTCACACCTGCACACACATGCATATGCTTACACAGACACACAAATAAGTAAATAGATCTTTAAAAGATAACAAGTAGAAACAAAATAGTAAAATTATATTAAATGCAAAAGGCCTAAAGCAGAGAAGTTGAGATTGAATAATTTTTTTTTTCCTCTTAAATGGGGCCCAGGTATATGCTACCTAAAAGAAACTCACTTTTTTTTTTTTTTTTTTTTTTGAGTGGCTTTTTCAAAAAAGGGGTTTTCAGTTTAGCCCTGGCTGTCAAGAAACACACTTTTAATACTAAGAAACAGATAAATTAAAGCAAAATGATGGAAAAAACATAACAGGAGCTAGATAGACGGCTCAGCAGTTAAAAGCATTTGCCACTTTTGAGAAAGACCCAGGTTCAGTTCCCAGCACCCCCATCAGGCTGCTCACCTGTCCCTGTAACTTCAATTCCTGGGGACCCCGTGGCCACTCCTGCCTCTGCCAGAACCTGCACATACATGGTGCACATACACACATTCAAGGCACACACACTGTATCACAGCCAATCAAAATGAAAATAGATTTCAGAGCAAAGATTATTACCAGGGGTAAAGTGAGTTATTTATTTATTTATTTTTGGTTTTTGTTTGTTTGTTTGGTTGGTTTGTTGAGACAGGGTTTCTCTGTGTAACCCTGACTGTCCTGGAACTCACTATATAGAACAAGCTAGCTTTGAACTCACAGAGATCCACCTGCCTCTGCCTCCTGAGTGCTGGGATTTAAGGCGTGTGCCACCACTGCGTTATTTTGTAATGTTAGTGGGGTCAGTCAATCAGGACGTCTTAAGCATTTCTATTGCTAAGAGACTTTTTGGTACATTACTACGAAATGTATTACGTCCCCTTCACATTCATATGTTGAAGTGTGATCCCCAGCACCTCAGAATGTGACTACTAAAATTATTATTTAATTTCCAGACAGTGTCTCTCTGTGTAGTTCAGGTTGGCCTTGAATCCGTGATCCTCCTGTCTCAGCCTTCCAAGCGCTGGGATTGTGGGTGTGCACTACCACATCTGGCTGGCAGCGTTATGGTGAGTGGCTTCTATTGTCCTGTGTAAGATGGACTCTCCACACTGTTATAACAAACATCTCTAAGTATTTCTTATTTTCACTTAAAAAAAAACTTTTAAAAATATTTTTTACTTAATGCGTGCTCTCTCTCTGTGTGTGTGTGTGTGTGTGTGTGTGTGTGTGTGTGTGTGTGTACATGAATCATGCACAAATGTTGAAGCCAAAGGACAGCTCGCTGGAGTCAGTTCTCTCTTTTAACCACATGGGCCTTGAGGATCAAACTCAAAAAGTCATCAGGCTTAATGACAAACTCTTTTACCCGTGGAGCCATCCCGCTGGCCCCCCATTGGCATTTAAAAATCCATTGAGAATTTCACACATGCCTAAGATGTGTTTGGATCATATCAACCCCATCTCTCCAGCTCCTCCTCCCATCCCCGTCCCCCACCTCCCCGCCACTTCTCCCGCTCAACTTCATGTCCTTTTCCCATGGATCACTGAGTCTTTTGGCATCTTTTTCCCAAAGATTTTATTTGATATTGATTACCTGTATACGCATGTGTCTCTGTGTGGGTGTGTGCATGTGCATGCCAGCAGAGGCCAGGAAAGGGCATTGGGTCCCCTGAAGCTGGAGTTACCGGCACTTGTGAGCACCTGAAGTGGATGCTGGTAATCAAGCTCGGGTTCTCTGAAGGAGCAATAGGAGCTCCAAACTGCCGTACCCTCTCTCCAGTCCTATGTCTTTGGGCATTGATTGATTGATTGATTGATTATTGTATGTGTGTGCGATGTGTGGCATGTGTGCCAAAGCATGCATGTGGAGGTCCGAGGACAACTCTGTGAAATCAGTTCTCTCCTTCCACCTTTACGTGGGTTCCTGGGATCAAACTCAGGTCTACAGACTTGCCAGGTAGTGTCTTTACCCACTGACTCGTCTCACCAACCTTCTTTTGGCATTCTTTTTTTGGTTTTTTTTGTTTGTTTGTTTTTTTGTTTTGTGGTTTTTCGAGACAGGGTTTCTCTGTGTAGCTTTGTGCCTGTCCTGGAACTCACTTGGGAGCCCAGGCTGGCCTCGAACTCACAGAGATCCGCCTGGCTCTGCCTCCCGAGTGCTGGGATTAAAGGCGTGCGCCACCACCGCCCGGCTCTTTTGGCATTCTTAAGATTAATTTTTAGGTGTGGAATTTATAGGTTAAAATACATTTTTTAAAATTTGATATTGTCCTTCATAAAGTCAGTATCTATTTTCACCTCTACCAAAAATGAGCAAGTGCCCATTTCTCATCACCCTTTCTAAAAGGAATCACCTGACAGGTGAGTGTCATTTTTTTCCTGTCATTTATTTATTAATGGAACACAGGCTTGTTGACCGTTTGGATGCTTTCTTTTGTGACATGGCCTGTTTATGCCTCTTGCCTGTCTTCCGTTTTTTTCTTTGTATACAGGAGCCCTGGCTCCTGGAACTCACAGAGCTCTTCCTGCCTCTGCCTCCCAAGTGCTGGGATTAAAAAGCGTGTGCCATGATGTTCCTTTCTATTGCTTTTTAGGAACTCTTTGTTATCAAGGATTTAACTTTAGACTGTCAGGTTCCTCAGGATCGCTGGAGTTGAGCCATGTGTCTGGAAGTAAGATTCCCAAGAGACTGAAGCAATTCTGCCTCTGGTCAGTGGAGGGCAGCAGTGGGCAAGATTCGCTTTAAGGTCAGAGAGACTAGCACACCCCGGGGGTGGCACCCAGACCTGAACAGAGAGGAGGAAGAGAGAGAGAGAGAGAGGAGAGAGACAGAGACAGAGAGACAGAGACAGACGAGACAGAGACAGAGAGACAGACAGACAGAGCTGACTAGAAGAACGTAAGGTGAGCTTGGGAGTCAGGTGCCATTAGGTTGTACTGGTGGTCACATGCTGGTGGGCTGAGATGTTCTACCTGGGGACCCAGTGGACAGTAGGAGAGGTGTAGTTTTGTCCGAGGGTGGGCATTCCGCCTGTACTATGCACAGCTGGAAACTCTAGAGGAGTCCAGCCCTTCACAGCAGTAAGAAGTCGGAGCCTAGTCTGGCCCCTCCTCTCTGCCACGCCTCCCCATCTCAGGTCCACGACCCTGAGCCCATCCCTGCCCCAGGACAAGCGCTTCCTAAGACGAATTTAGACCAGAGGGCGGGAGTATCTCATCCTTCCTCCATCTTCCCTGCTGTTCCCCAACTCTCCTACACCCCAGGTCTGATAGAGGGACAAGAGAGCCATTTTTCCAGCTGGGGGAACCCTGTCTCTCCCTTAGGCTAGGAGCGAGGCAAGCCTGAGAGGCCCTCGCATGCTCATGAGGGGAAACCAGAAAAATGGCTTTCTGTTGGCACCACTGTGCCTAAGGGACAATGAGTCACCTGATTCACCAGTGTGACAGTGGTGAAGGGCTGGCTGGAACTATGTAGTGCGGGCTTTGGGGTGGGTGGGTGGGGGCAGGTGAGAAGTAACACACTCCCAGCGCTCCACCATGGCGGGGAGGGGCTGTCCCTGCAGCCGTCTCCTCTCCACCCCGGGCCTAAGAGCCAACGGTCTAGACTTCTGTTCTCTGGCTCGTATTGATAAGACAGCGGTGACTGCTGGTTACAGACTGCTTCTGCGATGCCCACCTCCTGGTCGGCTCCCCCAGAACAGTCTTTCATCAACTCTCACTTAGGTTGCTATCAGCCTACCATCTCTCTTAGGTGACCACCAGGTGAGGTTAGGGAAGTTTGGGGGGGTTCATCTGCTTGCTCCAGGCCACAGTGATAAATCAGAGCTGAGTCCTCTGCTCGCTCCAGAAGCCAAGACCTGGCCTCCGGGCCCCCCAGTACACTGGTTGTTCTGCGGCCATTAGCAGGTATCTCTGTGGGCATGCAGTCGGGGGGCTGACTGGGACAGGTCTAAGACCGTGAGAGAAGAGGCCTTGGGAGTTAGGCCTGCAGCATATCAGACTTGATAGGGAGTTGGGCAAGTTCCTTTCACTTTCTGGACCTCCACTGACACTCATACAACTCCATCTTGGTTTCCTTCTGGGGTCCTGGGTACCTGGTATCCATGAGCCACAGTGAAGATGAAGAATGCCCGAGGGAATGGGGTACATTTACTCACCGTTAAGCTCCTCAAGCCATGGTCTCCCAATGCTGCATATACTAGCAAGTTCTTTTCATTTGTAGACCTCATGATGTCTTAGTTAGAGTTTTTATTGCTGTGATAAACACCATAACTGAAAGCCTCTTGGGAAGAAAAGTTTTTATTTCAGTTTACAGCATGTAATCCATCATGCAGGGAAGTCAGGGCAGGAACTCACAGCAGGAACCCAGAGGCAGGAACAAAACCAGAAGTCATGGAGGAAGCTGCTTAGTGACTTGTTCCCCATAGCTTGCTTAGTCTGCTCTCTTACATACCCCAGGGCCTCCTATACAGAGGTGGCCCTGGCTACGGTGGGCTTGGCCTTCTCACATTGATCATCAATTAAGAAAATGTTCCACAGACTTGCCTGCAGGCCAATCATGTGGAGCCATTTTCTCAGTTAAGGTTTCTTCTTCCCAGATGACCTTGACTTGGGTCAGCTTGCCATAGCAGTAACCAGCACACACAGGGAGGAAAATAATGGTGCGTGGTGGGGAACAAGGAGGGGAGCCCCACCAAATAGATGGGGTGGGGTCAGCAGGAGAGTGGTGGGGGCCCTTTGGGGTTCTTTAAGCCTATGAGGAAAGACTGGCATGTACGTACATGGAGGGGGAACCGGCTGCCAGCAGGGTGGAAGGGAAGGTTGTGTACCTCACCTCTATCTCGCTCCAGGAAGGTAGTAGGTGTGGCTTTCAGAATCTTATCAATCCTAAAGGAATGTGTGGGGCTACAGCAAACCCCGGCTGCAGGCAGAGGAGTGGGGTGCACGCTGGGACCTGTCTTGACACGGGGTGGGGAGCCTAGGAGGGCACTCACTAGGCAGGCTTGGTCTGAGGCCAGCTTTGAGGTGGGATTGGCAGAGAGCCCTAGGCATTCCTGCTCCCTTGCATGAGCTGGCCTTTCCTCCCTGCTGCTAGGGTCCACCCAGCTTCTACCTCCCTGCTTGTTCACAAAGATCAATTCACTGGGTTGTTTCAATCTCCGCCAGGTCTTTATTTCTCAAAACACAGCATCAAGGTATTTGTTGTTGTTGTTGTTGTTGTTGGTGGTGGTGGTGGTGTGTGTGTGTGTGTGTGTGTGTGGTGATATATTGTGTACCCTAATAAAGCTTGCCTGAGGATCAGAAGACAGAGCCAGCCATTAGATTAGACATAGAGGTCAGGCCTTGGTGGCATACACCCTTAATCCTATCACTTAGGAGGCAGAGATCCAGCTGGATCTCTGTGAGTTCAAGACCACACTGGAAACAGTCAAGCAGTGGTGGCACACACCTTTAATCATAGTACTGGGAAGCACACGCGACTTAAACCCAGGAAGTGACATGGCTGGGCAGAGTATATAAGGCATGAGGAGACAGGAAAAAGTTCAGTTCAGCTGAGACCCTTTCGGGTGAAGACTCAGAGGATTTCAGTCAGAGGATTTGTGGAGTTGGTGAGGTAATAATAGGTGGCAGCTGTGGCTTGCTCTGCTTCTCTGATCTTTCAGCTTTTACCCCAATATCAGGTACTGGATTTTTTTTTTTATTAAAAGACAATCTAAGATTCGAACAACATGTGTGTGTTCTAGACAGGGTTACAGTATGCAGACCTGTCCTGGAACTCACTACGTAGACCAGGCTGGCCTTGAACCTACAGCAATCCACCTGCCTCTGCCTCCCGACTATTAGGAGTAAAGGCATGTGCCGCCGTGCCTGGCCTAAGATCTTTCTTAATTTTCACAATCCACCCAATTATATATGTAATCACAAATTTACACTGAGGAAAAACGAGTCTGGGAATGACTCGCCTAAGTCAAGCCAACTGCATCAAAGCCACGGACTTACTATCCGGCTCCAAGGCTGATCCATTTCCCATCCCTCCACACTGGGAGTTCAGTGAGACCGATATCCGAACCTTCTGATGTGTCCAACCTGTTCCTAGAGGGAGAAGCAGTGGGTTAATTTCAGTCAGGGGGGAGAAATTGAGAAAGAGAAAAGGGATATTTTAGCTCATGATATCAGAGGTTTTCTTCTCCTTGGCTGGGTACTAGTACCTTTCTTGCCCCTGTAGTAAAATTACCTGAAAAATCAGTGGAAGAAAAGGAGGGTAGTGTGACTCATGGTTTGATGTCACAGTCCATCATGGAGGAAGAAGTCAAGGCAGCAGGGTCATGAGGCAGGCGGCCACAGTGTGTGCACAGTCGGGCCACAGAGAGTGACAAATGCTGGTACTCAGTTTGCTCTCTTCTCTTTACTCAGCCAGGGACACTGGCCCGTGGAATGGTGGCACCACATTTAGGGTAGGTCTTCTCATTCCATTAACCTAATCTAGAAAATGCCGCAATACATGCCTAGAGGGTTTTTTCCTAGGTAATTCTGATGCCGTCAAGTCGATGTATTA
Source organism: Peromyscus aztecus (assembly GCA_902168405.1). Classification (NCBI taxonomy): domain Eukaryota; kingdom Metazoa; phylum Chordata; class Mammalia; order Rodentia; family Cricetidae; genus Peromyscus; species Peromyscus aztecus. The sequence goes on along the minus strand of CABHPQ010170656.1, from coordinate 18,889 downwards.
GCCATCACAAGGCTAGTATTAGTCATGACATTATTAACCTTCACAGGGCTAGTGAGATGGCCTAGTACGTAAAAGCACTTGCTATGAGCCAGGTGGCAGTGGCACATGCCTTTAATCCCAGCCCTCGGGAGGCAGAGGCATGTGGATCTCTGTGAGTTTGAGGCCAGCCTGGGCTACAAAGTGAGATCCAGGACAGGCACCAAAGCTACACAGAGAAACCCTGTCTCAAAAAAAAAAAATCACTTGCTATGCAAGCCTGTTGTGTTGGTTTGAATGAGATGGTCCCCACAGTCTTGGATATTTGAATGCTTGGTCCCCAGTTGGTGGCACTGTTTGGGAAGGTTTAGGAGGTGTGGCCTTGTGGGAGCAAGCACATCATTGGAGGTAAGACTCGAGAGTCCAAAGACTCGTCATTTTCAAGCTCACTCTCTCTGCTTTGTGCTTGTGGTTTAAGATCTGAGTCCTCAGCTTCCTGTTCGTCCTGCCGTGGCTTCACTATGCCATCATGGACTCTAACCTCTGGAACCGTAAGCTTAAACAAACCATTTCTTTTATGAGTTGCCTTGATCGTTGTGTTTTATTACGGCAATAGAAATGTAGCTAATACCTGATGACAAAAGTTTGATTCCCAGAACCCACCAAAAGCTGGCTTCGGTAGTTGGTGTCTACAATCCCAGTACCCCTACGGGGAAATGGGAAGGGAGCGAGGACGGGAGAACCACCCAGAAGCTCCCAGGAGTACCTGTGAGTACAGTACACAGTACAGTAACCTGGGGTGCATCGTGCAATAGAAACACCAAGAGACATCTGTCTCAACGAGGTGGAAGGAGAACACCAGCTCCCTAGGTTGTCCTCTGACCTCCACGTGCACCTTATGGTGCCTGCATGCCCACACTCACATACCCCGGCATGTGCAATCATAACACAAGTAAAAAAAAAAAAAAATTTAACCACCAGAGCTGGCCTCTTGACTTTGGGCCTGTAATAAGTGGGGGATGCTCACGACAGAGCAAAAACACTCAATGCATGGATGGTAAGTGAAAGAGAAGAAGGTCCCAGGGTCTCTCATCTCCTTCCAAAGTACTCTTCCAATAACCTAAAGAGCTCCCTCTAGGCCCAACCCCCAAGGTTTCCACCACTTCCAGAGATTTTAAGCTGGGATCCAAGCTTCTAACATAGGCCTTTGGGGGACATTCTAGATCCAATTCTAGCATCCAATATGAGGGGAGGTAATGTGGAGATTTAACAAGGCAACTCCATGTAGTTAAAAGGAGGTTTATTTTGGGGGTAACTTACAGCCAGTAAAGGGGCTGGTTACAGGATCCGGGAGAGGTGAGGTGCAGTCCAGCAGGGTTCTCTGGAGAACTCTGCTCGGTCTACCATCCAGCATCCAGGATCATGAGGAGCCAAGTGGGCCAGCACTGACGGATCTCGGGTCTTAAGGGCTCCCATCTCGGCCACACCCCAGGGGCAGGTCATAGGTAGGCGTGGCAATTACCGGCTGCCTCACTGAGGTGGTGCTTCAAGGTCAAAGCTGGAACAGGTACCCACCACAGGGAAGGGCCGGTAACATGGTGGGTAGATCATGGGATGGATGCCTGGCCCACCTGCTGCTGATGGCTTCTTCTGTAGTGTCGCTGCAGACACTGCAGGATTAAGTCTTCCCAGTAATGGAGGAAGGAAGAAGAGAAGAAAAGGAGGGGGAAGAGACAGAAAGAGAGTCCGACAGCCCGCGCATCTGAGTGTGTATGCATGTCTATGACAGTTACAACACCTGCATGAAGTTACTCATGAACTTCCAGTTCTCAAGAGTGTTAGCCAACAAGTTCTCATTTTCGCTTAGGTCAGTTTGACCTAAGAAAGTTTGATGCTTGCAACAAAAGAACACTAAATTAATGCCACCTGTGTGACATGTAAATGGCTCCTCCCTGGAATTCTTGGCTTCTATTCCCCAAATCTATCTATGCCTCCCCTATCCTTCTCCATCTTGGTATATAGCTCTACCATCCACTGAACTGCTCACGCATTTTTCTCTCCCCACCCACCCCAAATCTAGGCACCACAAATCGCCTCTCTACCTTGGACTCGTGGTCCTGCTCAGTACAGCTCAGGTCCTGTTTTTCTTCCTTTGCCTTCTATCTTAGTCCAGGTCAGCACCCTCTCTCACCTGGATGACTACAAGCAGCCTTTCTGGTCTTTCTGCTTCTAGTCTTATTTCCCAGTGGATATTTCTCATAAGCCGGAGTGATCTTTCAAACCCACAAACCACATTGCATCACTCCCTTAGATGGAATTCTTTAATAATTTCCCACTGCATTGGAAATAAACTCTACATGCATTGTCAAGGCATTAATGGCCAACTCTGATCCACATTGAAATACCTTTCTGCCTTCTTTATGTTACTCAGAGATACCAAGTTCATTTCTGCCTCAGGGCGCTTCCGTTGGTTGCTCACTGTCTGGGATGATCTCTATCTTCACATGACTGCTGTTGTCTTATTATCTACCCAGGTGTTGATCTCAAAGAGGTCTTCCTGCAAAGTCCTGGCTAAAATAGCACCCGCTTCTCACTCCCATGCCACAGAACTTGCTCTTGTATCACTGTGTTGACCTCCTCTGTAGCGCTTTTCACACTGGGTAACCGTGAGTGAATCAGATGGATTAGCCATTGAGCCATAGACTGAAAGGCAGCTTTGGTTCATTAAGGTGAACTGCCTCCTTGACCCATGTGAAGTGAACTTACATCCTCCCTTGAGTGGAAGCTCGTGAGGTGGAGCATCAAATTATCTCTACAGTTTTTCACATGCAATGTCCAGTTTTAATGAAAAGACACTAAACATGTTGTGATGGTTAATCTCTCTCTCTCTCTCTCTCTCTCTCTCTCTGTGTGTGTGTGTGTGGGGGGGGGGAGAGAGAGAAAGAGAGAGAGACTGTGCATGTTGGTGTATGTGTGCATGTACATGTACCAATAAGAATAATACATATTTACAGTGTACAAAGATTGTTCCACAGCATATTTATATTTTTGTCTCTTTTGACTTAGATGTAAAATGACTAATGTAACTTTCATATATATGTACACACACACACACATATACACACACATGTATATATACACACATGCACATTTCCATCTATGTTTATCAGGAAGGTCATTCAGGGACTATAACATGCCATGTCAGCAGAAACAGAAGTTCTACTTTATTGCCTACTTTTCTGTGTTTTGATTTTTCCTTTTCCTCCCCTTATGACTAAAATTCTCTGGATGTAGGTTAACTGTGTGGATAAATGGAGACAGATCAGCTACTCAGGAGGCTGAGGCAGGATAATTCCAAGTTCAAGGCCTGCCTGAGCTGTGGAGTGAGTCCAAAGCAAATCTGGGCAACTTAGTGAAACCCTATCCCAAAACTTAAAAAAAAAAAAAGATAAGGTAAGCTGGGTGTGTGACTCATTGGTAGGGCATTGCTAAGGTGTGTGAGGCCCTGATTGCAATCCCCAGTGCCATAAAACAAACCCCCCAATAAATCTATTTTATACTAAAGGTAATTTGTTTTGTCGTGGGTTATGAATGGGCTTCTCACTTCCAACTCTACTTCTCAGATCTCCATTCCATCTGATTCCTTTACTGGTGTCTCAGGAGCCCCCTTCAGGAACCCTGGAGAAGCAGATGGTGCTGAGCCTGGGCAGGGCAGGGTCTTTTCTTTCCAGACTTTTCCATCTTCTCTGATGCATTTCCTCCACAGAACACGTTGCTGAAGGTTTCACTGGGGAGCTCTGGAACACCTGCATTAGTGCCTGCTTGCGCTGGCTCTGGGGATGGTAAGATGCTCAGTGCTGAACAGATTTTTATTTCTTCTCAATATTCTGCTGGCACATCAGCTAGCCCCATTCCTGTCTGTCTCTTACCCAGGTGTCAGCCCAATCTCTGCCCCTCTGTGGTCCTTCAGCATCTCAAAGTCAGCATGTCCACCACACACACATCACCCTCCCTCCACGCCTGCTCCTTCTCCTGTGTCCTCTGTTTCTGAAGAAGAAATGCCATCGTCCCAGAAGGCCATATGGAAAACCCAGCAGCCACACTTTCCCTTTACGCTGCCTCCTAGATTCTCTTCTGCACATCTTTCTTCTAAAAAACTTCGTTACAGTTATGTATGTGTGTGTGCACACATGCCAGGACACACATGTGGAGGTCAGAGGACATTTTGAGGGAACTCTTTCTTTCCTTCCACCGTGTGGGTTCAGAGATGGACACAGGTCACTGGGTTTGGCAGCAAATGCCTTTACCTGCTGAGTCGTCTCACTGGACCCCTACACAGCCTTTCACAAACACTTGTGCTTTGATGTCTCTGCCCTGCCTTTTCCTCTGAACATCTTCCCAGCACACCTGGGTGATATTTGACCTCTCTATCTGGACATTTGAAAATCACCTTGAACTCCACACCTCCATCAGCAGTTCCCGGTTTGCCGTCTGCAAATCTGCCTTTGGACCCGGTTTTCTTCACAGAAAGTGGCAACTTCATCTTTCCAGGTTCTCAAATCCCAGCCATCCTCAACCTCCAGTCCCAGTCCCCGTCACACTTTCCTGTGTGCCAGCCCAGGCTGGCATGTCCCCGGACCCTCTGCCACCTGCACTGTCCCTAACTTCTGGCCTAGCCCTGGCCATGCATTCTGTATACTGGCCAGCCTGGTAAGCTCCCTGGATCCTTGTCCACCCAGGCTGTCCCCAGTCCCCAGGCCTAGCCTGTGTTGCACAGCCTGTGAGCTGGCCTGCTCTGGTGAGTCCCCAAGACCCTGTCCCAGCATACTCACACTCACAAGCATAGTAGGGTATTGCAGCTTACACACCAGGCCAAGCAACCCAGCTGTTCGTCCCATTTGCATGTTTTCTTGGTTACCACTGGATTGGAAACATCCCCATTCCTCCAATCCATCAACACTGAGTATCTGAAGGATTGACCTGCCAGCTCCCCATTCCTGTTCTAAACCTGAGCAACAACAAAACTAACACTAAACTTCCACTCAGAGGTAGCTGAGAATCTCACCTCAGACACACACCCGCAAAAGGAGTCCGCACACTGAGATCACATCACAAAAACACACCAGTGTAGCTAGAGTTTTCCTGCCTGGCCCATAGTCAGGACAAATCTGTCACCCGCCAGTCCCACAGCCGCTCAGACCCAACCAAGTAAACACAGAGACTTATATTACTTATAAATTGTATTGCCGTGGCAGGCTTCTTGCTAACTGTTCTTATATCTTAAATTAATCCATTTCTATAAATATATACCTTTCCACGTGGCTCGTGGCTTACCGGCATCTTCACATGCTGCTTGTCATGGTGGTGGCTGGCAGTGTCTCTCTCACTCAGCTTCCTGTTCTCTCAATTCTCCTCTCTGTTAGTCCTGCCTATACTTCCTGCCTGGCCACTGGCCAATCAGTGTTTTATTTATTGACCAATCAGAGCAATTTGACATATAGACCATCCCACACACCAGGAAGATCAAGACAGTATGTCACACCCCCCAAACCCCACCAGCCCTATAGGAACATGTTCCAATGAGAAGTACCTAGGTGGACCCCAGGACACAGAATTTAAAAGAACAGCTACACACATGATCACATAATTCTTTAAGAAGATGGTTCAGTGAATCTAAAGTGGATAGGAAGAAGCTCCTGTGTCAAGTTCAAGAAAGCAAATATATACAGCTAAGTGAAATGACACAGTCTGGGATCTTAAAACTGAGTTCAGTAAGGAGGTAGAAATACCAAAGAAAGCCCAAACTAAAGTGATGATGTAATAAAAAAAATTCCATAACCCAATTAGTCATCTCAGGGGAAAGCTTTACCAACTGAGTGGCTGAGTAGAAGACATAATATCAGGACTCGAAGATAAAGTAGAGAACTTGGATCACACAATGAAAGAATCTAAACAATTTAAAAACACACCAAAGGTGTATGCAGGAGCCTTAGGACTCTGTGAAGAGACCAAATGTGTGAATTACAGGCATAGACGGAGGAGAAGAATCCTGAGTCAACGGCATAGACAGATCTTCAGCGGGTTCATAGGGAACAAATTCCCCAAATTAAGGAGAGACACATCCATCCAGATGCAATACCAAACAGATAGGGCCAGAAAAGAAACTCCCCACGAGCACGAGTTCTCTAAGTGTGGACTGCCCTGGCAACCTTTTCTGGATCACACACAGTGAGCTGGGGATGCTGACGCTTCACTGCAGATACTTTCTGAATCCAGCCACTGGGGTGACCCTACAAACTCCATCCGGGATGACTGCAACAGATCCCCTGCTACTGACTTTGCCTTGTCTATGCCCCACATAGCAGCTTCAGTGACCCTTTCAAGAGGGAAGTCAAGCCTGTCCCTCCTCTGCTGGAACCTCAGCTGTCCATCTCATTCAGCTTGAGTCTGTGTCCTGAGAGTGGCTGGGTTCTCCGCCTTCACCCAGGCATCTATCCTCGCCAGTTCCTCCATGGAGTGGCTCCTGCTGCTGCAGGTGTCCAACACTGCTGTTCTCTGTGCTAGGGGTGGTTTTCCTCCCAATACCCTGGAAGCCCCTTCTCTCACTTTCTCCTGAGTCTATCTGAATGCTTCCAAAGGGGAAGCCAGTCTGAGCTGGTTCTCCACCAAACTCCGTAGTTCCTTCAACTCCTTTTCTCTTGTCAGACCAAAGCATCTCATAATGACTTGTCTTCCCCTGGATGTACAGAAGCTCTGTGAGCCCAGAAAC
>CABHPQ010170655.1:11457-27190 GCA_902168405.1 Peromyscus aztecus | reverse complement strand
TTTTTTTTTTTTTTGTTTTTTTTCAAGACAGGGTTTTTCTGTGTAACAGTCCTGGCTGTCTGAGATCTCACTTTGTAGACTAGGCTGGCCTTGAATTCACTGAGCTCCACCTGCCTCTGCCTCCCAAGTGCTAAGATCAAAGGCATGCACCACCACCGTCCGGCTAAGAAATCTCCCCCCCTCCCCCCAGACAGGGTTTCTCTGTGTAGCTTTGGAGCCTGTCCTGGAACTCACTTTGTAGCCCAGGAGGGCCTCAAACTCACAGAGATCCGCCTGCCTCTGCCTTGCGAGTGCTGGGATTTTAGCCACCACCGCCCGGCTAAGAAATCTTTAAAAAAAGAGAGGAAAGGAGGGAGGCTCAGTGATCCTGTTTGGGTCCACCGGCACGGAAATGCCAGAAAGTGTCGTCAGTCTTCAGTGTTTGTGGCTGGTGGGGGCAGAGATAAAGTATGACTTCATCTTTATCCTTTTTGAGTATTTTAAGTTTTCTAAAGGAACATGTGGTCATCGTGTGTGTCTGTGGTACTTGAGATGGAGTCCTGGGTTTTCCACCATGCTAGGCAAGCAGTTTACCACAGAGCTATATTCTCAAATCCCTCTCTGTTTTATTTATTTTATATGGAGCCCTGGCCTAGAACTCATTATATAGACTAGGGTGACCTCAGAATCAAAGATTCATCTCTACCTCCTGAGTGTTAGGGATAAAGGCATGTACCCCTATACTCACCTTCTCTTAAAAACAAAATTGCACTTATTTTATGTTTGTGTGGTGAGGATGGTGGCCCACATACTATGGCATAGGTTTAGATGTCCGAGTTGGTTTCCCTCCACCTTGTTGGTCCCAGGGATCAAACTCAGGTTGTTAGGCTTGGCGGCAGGTGTCTTTACCTCATGAGCCATCTTTGTGTGTGCACACATTGAGGGAGGGTGGGTGGGGGTGTCTCGTGTAGCTCAGGCTAGCCTTGAACTTCTGACCCTTTTATGCAGTTCTGGGGATGGACCCTAGGACATTGTGCATATTAGTGCTTGCACTGTACCAACTGAGGTATAGCCACAGCTCTGTTTTATTTTTTTTGAGATAGGGTCTCAGTCATAGCTGAGACTGGTCTCAGCCTCCTGAGTGCTGGGATGATAGGCGTGGGTCGCTGAGCATAGCTCATACTTTATATTCTTTTACTTTCACACATCCCCTCTACAGGAAGTGGGTGACGAACCCCCTTTTACCAGCACCCCACAATGTGACATTCTGCAGAACCAGCTCCATCTGTGTGTTTATTCAATGGTTTGGGTTGTATTTAAAGCAAATTTCTGACACTGAGGCGACTTATCCGGAAACGCCTCCATCTGTACCTACAAAACCGGGCCGTTCCTTACATAACAGCAGCATTGCCTAACTGGAACCGATCTTTAAAACCCAATCCCCGGGCCACAGGAGAGTTCTCTTGCTTGGCTTTAGAACATCTTGGTGGGTGGTTCATTTTGAAGGGCTTCCTTCCTTCTTGTCTTTTGGGGTGCTAGAGATAAAAGAAACCCATCAGTGACTGAGCTAAATCCCCAGTTATATATATAAATATATATATTATATAATATTATATAAGAGAGAGAGAGAGAGTTTAATACATCCCCAGCTGACCTGCCTCAGTCTTCTGAGGACTGGCACATCCGATTTTTATTGTTTATATGTGTACCCCTAACATGGAGGTCAGATGTCAACATCAGATATGTCGTCCTCTGTCATTCTACACACTTTCTTTTGAGATGGATTCTCACTATAAGCTCTGGCTGTCCTATAACTCACTATGTAGACCAGACTGGCCTCAGACTCACAAAGACCCACCTGCCTCTGTCTCCTGAGTGTACTTGAGACAAGAATCTCAGCTGGATGTGGTGGAGTATGCCTTTAATCCCAGCACTCTGGAGCCAGAGGCACGTGGATCTCTTGACTTCGAGGCCAGCCTAGTCTACAAAGCGAGTTCCATACAGAGAAACCAAAGACAAAAGAAAAAAGGGATCTCTCAGTGGCCAGGAGCTCAGAGGTTCAGCTAAGCTGGCCGGTCATTGAGCTCCAGGGATCCATCTGTCTTGGCTTCCCCGTTCTGGGATTATAGGCTCTGCCGCCATGCCAACTTCTATGTGGTTTCCAGGGATCTGAATTTAGTGTCTGAGCAAGTCCCAGGATTACCCTCGGAGAGACCTGAGCCACACTTGAGGAAGCCCTGTGGTATCTTGAGTGTGGGTGAGACAACAGTGGCCTAATTGGCTGGGGTCCCCCTCTGTAGGAATGGACCTATCGGCCAATCAGGATGAAGAGACTGATCAGGAGACCTTCCAGCTGGAGATCGACCGGGACACAAGAAAGTGTGCCTTCCGTACCCACACGGGCAAGTACTGGACGCTGACGGCAACTGGAGGGGTGCAGTCTACTGCATCCACCAAGTGAGTGACACCCCTGAATCACCTGGGCTGGCTATTCTGGGACCCGGGCAGCCTGCTTGATCCCATGCTGCCAACCCCTCTCCTCTTCCCAGGAATGCCAGCTGCTACTTTGACATTGAGTGGTGTGACCATCGCATCACTTTAAGAGCATCCAATGGCAAGTTTGTGACTGCCAAGAAGAACGGTCAGCTGGCCGCCTCAGTGGAGACTGCAGGTAGTCACACTGGAGCATGCACCCCAAGTCTGCTTCCTTAGTGCCTTAGAGGGACAGTCACCCTGTGGTCAATCACCAGCCCCACCTGAGCCTCTCTGTGTGGGCAGGCATCCCCTTAAGTTGCTGTAACCTCAGGCTGGCAACATGTAACCCTTAGCTTCTCGATATCCCTCTCTGAGCCACAGCCTGACTGGTTCATCCCTGTTGCTATAAACTCAATGGCCCCTTTTGCTGTGACAGGGGACTCTGAACTCTTCCTCATGAAGCTGATTAACCGCCCCATTATCGTGTTCCGTGGAGAGCATGGATTCATTGGCTGCCGCAAGGTCACGGGCACTCTGGATGCGAACCGTTCCAGCTATGATGTCTTCCAGCTGGAATTCAATGATGGCGCCTACAACATCAAAGGCAGGTTCTCTGGGTGGGGATGCTTGCAGTCATTCAAGGTCATAGGGGAACGGGTGTGTCCTAGGTCCATTAGGGGTAGCCCTCTTGTCTTTAGAGAGAATTTTCCCAGCCTATCCTGGGCAGATGGAGAAGGTGGGAAGTAACTAGGGATGGGGTGGTTCATGGCTATAATCTAGGAATCTGAGGCAGGAGAATTATCTTAAAAAAAAAAAAAAGGAAAGAAAAGAAAAGAAAAGATAAAAGGAGAAGATGGGAGATAAGGATATGACACCTTGGATGTGGGACCAAAACTAGGGTGAAGGACCCCAACAGTCCAGAAGTGTTAAGTTGGAATCAGAATCCCGTGCTGTGTATGGCCTTGGCAAGGCAGACCCCATTCCTTTCTTTATAGTGCTGAGGACTGAATTCAGAGCCACACTCCAGCCCCTCACTAGGAGATTCTAGGCAGGTGCTCTGCTGCTGATCTACATACCTCTTTTTTTTTTTTTTTTTTTTTTTTTTGAGACAGGGTCTCAGTATGTAGTCCTAGCTGTCCTAAAACTTGCTTTGTAGACCAGGCTGGCCTTAAAGTCAGATCTACCTGCCTTTGCTTCCCAGATGTTGGGATTAAAGGTATATGCCACCATGACTAGCCCCTAGTCCTCTTATATTTTTTTAGTTTGAGACAGGGTGTTAGTGAATTTCCCAGGATGACCTTGAACTCTAGATAATCCTTCTGCCTCAGTTTCTTGAGTATTAGGATTATAGGACTATACCCCACATCCAACTGACCTCACTCAGTTCTGGAAGCTGACTGTGGGAGGGAATAGTAATTCTTTCCAAGAATGGATGTGGGGTGGGAACACAGCTTGACATGAAGTCTCTCCCCCCAGACTCCACGGGCAAGTACTGGACAGTGGGTAGCGATTCCTCGGTCACCAGCAGCAGCGATACCCCTGTGGATTTCTTCCTTGAGTTCTGTGACTACAATAAGGTGGCCATCAAGGTGGGCGGCCGCTACCTGAAGGGGGACCATGCCGGAGTCCTGAAGGCCTGCGCGGAGACCATCGACCCCGCCTCACTCTGGGAGTACTAGGGCCATCTGCCGTCTGCGGGCCACTCATCCAGTCCCTCCTGCTATCCTTACTCACCAGGTGGCCCTGCGGCAGGTGGCAAGCCCCTTGCCTTTCAAACTGGAAACCCGAGAGAAAATGGTGCCCTCACCTGTTGCCCTCTGTGGACCCCCTTCCCCCTAACTCTCTGCTCCCCATGGGTCAGTAGCTGCAGACTGTCCCTGGGAGGGATTTTGGGTCCCTCTGCACCCTTCTCTGCCATGGGGCATGCTGGCACCTTTCTTCTGACCTCAGACAACTCTGAGCCTTATTTCCCCAGGAAGTGGCCTAGGAGAAGTTGGGTGGGGGGCTGAGGGAATTGCCCCCGTCCCTGAGCTTGTAACTGGAAGCCCTCCCCCTAGAGATCATACCTCTGGTATACCTGCTCTGGCCCCAGCACCTGGAGGCAAGCCTTTTGGTGGGACTGAAGCCGGGCATGGCCTGGTTTACCCACAAGTTTTTTCTGGATCATGGCTGGAGAGCAGCCTCTGACCCTGCAAAAGTCCTGCCAGGCTCCCTGACTCAAAGCTAGCTGGGTGGCACTGCCAGATTGTCCCTGCACATTCTGGGGTTTGGGGGGACATCTTGCTCCCATCTCTTTCCTTTTTGCCCTGGCCTGACTGGAAGCAGGAAAATGACCAAATCAGTATTTTTTTTTTTTTTTTTAAAGGAAATGTTACTGTTGAAAGGGCCCTGGGCAAACCTGCTTGGTTGGTTGTAGCTATGAGTGGTCTTGGGGGTCGGGGGAGATGCTTGACACCTGGCCTCCCCAGTGGGTTTCCTTCTTCTCTCCCTTCCTCCTGCCTGCCCACCCCCAGCCCTGGCCCTATGATTGGTGCTCCGTGTCTTTCTGACACCTCGGGGCTCCTGGGGTGGGAGAAAGCCAGGCGCGTCCCTCCCTGGGAGCCCTGGAGTAAACCTCAGGGGGGCCCTTCCCAGACACCCCATTCTACCAATTGCCCAACACCGTGCATCTCACTCACTTGGGGTGTCTCAGTCTTTTATTTTTTTGTAACTGTCATTTGTATAACTCTGAAGACCCATGATAGTAGCTTTGAACTGGAAAATAAAACGCCAAGTCTGCAGCCTGTGCATGTCTCACAGAGGAAGTGGTTGGGGGAGTGGATAGAGGGTGGCCAGGGAGGGAGCCTGCAATGATTTTTCACGGGGTGGGGGGCAGGCTAAACTCTTGTTTAGTCAGATCATAGTGGCTCCAGCATGTGCAGTAGTAGCCCTTGGCTGAGAAATGGCTGAACATGGAGCTCCTGGCTCAAGTAACATGGATATTTAAAAGTTTAGGCCAAGGGCAGGCGAGAGGGTTCAGCCTGTAAAGCTACTTGCTGCCAAGCCTCATGTCCTAAATTTGATAATCCAACACCCATGTGAAAAAGTTGGGTGCAGTGGTGTACACCCATCCCAGGACTTGGGGAAAGGGTAGAGAGACAGGAGGATCCCTGAAGTTTGCTTGCTGCCCATACTCACTTATCTATGAGCTCTGCATTCAGTGAGAGGCCTTGTCTCAGTAAGGTGGGGATGGGTTGAAGAAGACACTCCAGATAGACCTCTGGCCTCTACACCGCCACACACAAATAAAAACAAGCCAGGCTTGTCATCCCTGGCACTTGGGTGGAGCAGGAGGATCACAGATTCAAGGCTGCCTAAGTCTCAGAATGAGTTCCAGGCTAGCCTGGACACCTTGCTAGATGTTTTAAGTAAATGGGCTGTAGGATGTAGTTTGTGGGCAGCACAGCTGAAGCTCTAGGTTCAATTCCAGGTAACCTTACAAAAAGTGCTGGTCAAACTGGGCATGGTGGTGAACGCCTCTGGAGACAGAGGAAGGTGGATCTGAAAGTTCGAGGCCAGCCTGGTCTACAGAGCGAGTTCTAGGACAGCCAGGACTGTTACACAGAGAAACCTTGTCTTAAGAAACAGAACAACAACAAAAAAGACCTACACCCTTGGAGGGCAAGCTAGGGTCTTGGGAGTGTGCCAGAGGTACACAGGTTGAAGGATTCCAGTGGCTTGCCTATGCGATTCTTCGTTGGGCCCTTTGGAGCATCCCAGAGTCCCATTTTACGGAGGGGGACACTGGGGCGTTAAGGAAAAAAAACAACCTTGTTTGCTGTTCCGGGAGAGTGCTGAGTAGAGCACCTCTAAGCCCCAGCAGCTGGAGGCTCTGCAGAGGCGGTTGGAGAGCCACACTGATTGGCTGCTGCTGACGAAATGAAGAGGCCGAGCTGTGATTGGCGGTCCCTGAGGGAAGGAGTGCAGGAGATTGACTGGGGCAGATGGCCACAAAGGGTCCAGTGGCCCCCCGCAGGGTGGAAGCTCGGGCCCCAAGCCAGGATAGTGTCAATGACAGGGAGAGACAGATGAATCCTGCCGACTCAAACTCAGGCTCTGGTGGGGGCCGCGCTTTGTCCATCACCACCACCAAGCACAACCTGGCCGCCTGATGACTGTGGTTCCTGCAGTGCTGGAGGGGAGGGTCCGATGGAGGACACACGTGCGAGTTTTAATGGTGGAGGCTCAGAGCCTCTTGGGGCCAGCTCAGGGTCTAAGGGAGGAGGCCCAGGTCTGAAGGGGGCTGACACGGGGTCTGATGGGAGAGCAAGGGAGGACTAACAAAGGGTGAATAGGTAGAAAGGACCTAATCCAAAAAAAAGGGTCAAAAGAGCTCCTGGTCAGGGGACTCTCCTCAGGACAGGCCCTGAGTAGAGGAAGCTGCCAGAGAAAGGCTGGGCTAATGAGGCTAGGTTTTAGGGGCCCAGGCAGCTTATGAAGGCAACAGGCATCTTGGAGGGAAGGGGGGCACCCATGAGCTAGCACACACCATAGAGATGTCTGAATCCTGCACACACTCATGCACATGGGTGGGCACGCAGAAGCACATTTGCACATACAGCGGTTCCCATAGCCAGCTGTAGCTGGGTACCATTATGTCCCTGTAACCCATCCCCTCATTCCTTCCAGTTGAGTCAGGTACCCCACAGCTCTGAGACAGATCCCCTGTAAATCTATTTTTGTTTGTGAGTGCACGAATCCCACTGGTGTTGCACAGATGGGAAATTGAGGCAGAGTCTCAGGGAAGCTGACAGCACAGGTTAGTGTGTAAGTTTTCTCTCTCTGTGTGTAGACTGTTCTACCTACATGCGTGTGCATCACATATGTGTACCTGATGCCTGCAGAGATCAGAAGGTGTTGAGTGCCCTGGAGCTGGAGTTATGGTTGGTTGTGAGCCACCATGAGGGTGCTGCTGGTCCTCTGCAAGAGCAGCAAGTGCTCTTAACCATGGAGCCATTGGCAGTCTCCTCCACCAACATTACTTATGCTTTCTTTTGTTTTGGAGACAGGGTCTCATGTAGCTCAGGTGGAAGTCAAGGATGACCTTAAATTTCTGTGCCTCTTGCCTCTACCTCCTGAGTTCTGGGTGATGACAGGCATGCTGGCTTCAGACCCATAGCTTCATGTATGCTAGACAAGCACTCTACCATCTGAGCCACAACCATATCTTACTTGTTTTCTTTTTGGACAAGCTGTTGCTATGTAGCCCAGGCTGGCTTCTCAAACTCATAGCCACCTTACTGACTCAGCTTCCCAAATGCTGGGATTACAGGCTTGAGCCACTGTAGGAAAGAACAATGGAGAAGCTATTCTGGCCCTCATGGGTTCCTCCAGTTCTGTCAGAGTTCAGGAGGCTTGGCAGGCAGATTACAGTCCCCTTTGGAGCTCATCTCCAGCCTTAAGCACCCCCAGTTCTATCCTGCAGGTCTGGCCTTCAGCTACCCTTGATGAGATGGGACACTGCCCTGATTGGTGCTGGCTGGATCTCTCTGGTGGGGAGCTGATGGGTTCAGTCTGGGGATTTCCCTACCAAGTCCACACTGGACACCCTGTCCAAGACCTGCTTCTAATCCCTCCTGTGGGGACCTAAGGGAGTGACATCTAAATCCCCACAAGTCCCCCATTTTCTCCTAAGCTGAGTGGCCTCCCCTACTGGACAGATAAAAGCTGACCTGAACTTGTTTAAATGTTGAATGCAAGGAGCTTTGGAAATGGCCCTATTGGTAAAATGATTGCCTTGTGTCTTAGGGTTTCTAATGATGTGAAGAGACACCATGACCATGGCAACTCCTACAGAAGAAAACATTTAATTCAAATTGGCTTACAGTTCAGAGGTTTAGTCCATTATCATCCATGGCAGGAAGCAGGGCATCATGCAGGCAGACATGGTGCTGGAAAAGGAGCTTAGAGTCCTTACATTTTGATCCTCAGTCAACAGGAAGAGACACTGGGGCATAGCTTGAACAAAGGAGACCTCAAAGCCCACCCCCACAATGACATGCTTCCTCCAACAAGGCCACACCTACTCCAACAAAGCCACACCTCCTAATAGTGCCACTCCCTTTGGGGGGCATTTTCTTTCAAACCACTACACTTTGCAAGCATTGGGACCTGAATTTGATCCTCAGAGCTGGGGAGGTAAAAACAGGCTGGGCTCACTAGCCCCCCAGTCCAGGTGAATTGGCAAGCTCAGAAACCAAGATGGATGGTTCTTGAGGAACAACACCCAAGGTTGTATCTGCACACATGCACTTATGCATATAATACCCTGATCCATTTGGTAGTGTGTGCCTGTAATCATGGTACTTGGGAGACAGGTGGAGGATCGCCTTCAGGTTGAGAACAACCTGATCTATATATCTAGTTACTAAGTGAGACTCTGTCTCCAACTTGAGGGTGGCTCACACCTCTAATCCCAACACTGAAGCAGCCAAGACTGGAAGGTTACCTAGAGTTCAATGCCAACCTGGGCTACAAAGTGAGTCCCAAGCCAGGCTGAGCTAGCTTAAGACCCTATCTCAAAACTAACCAACCAAAAGACCCTATCTCAAAACTAACCAACCAAAAGTGCCTTTCATTCAGAAGATAACTTGAGCCGGGCGGTGGTGGCGCATGCCTTTAATCCCAGCACTTGGGAGGCAGAGGCAGGCGGATCTCTGTGAGTCTAAGACCAGTCTGGTCTACAAAGTGAGTTCCAGGACAGAAAGGGCTGTTACACAGAGAAACCCTGTCTTGAAAAACAAACAAACAAACAAACAACAAAACAAAACAAAAACTAAACAAACAAAAAATAACTTGAGTGTGCAGGCTCTGTGTGTGTGTGGTTGTGTGTGTGTGTGTGTGTGTGTGTGTGTGTGTACTTACTATTACAGTAAATGAGTCTGAGAGGCATCCAAGAGCATCCTGCTTGTCCATTTTTTTCTATGTTGAGCAATGGACAAGGAGTTGTCCATTCTTGTCTAGATGGGATATAAGAAGGGACTCTGGGTCCATTGAGGGTGTTAACAGCAGAGGGAACAGATGGGGTCTCCCATGGAGAGGGATGTCTGGGGGAAGAAGGGGGACTTTCAGTTTACCATGAAAGCCAAGCCTCTTCCTGGGCTTCTGGCTTAAGGCTTCCCACAGTGGGCAAAGCCATCTCCTGAGGTGGGCTGAAGGGAATGGCCAGCATTCCTCTCCCCTTTCCTGGGACCCAGCCCTGACACTTGTGGGGAGGGGAAGGATAGGGGGACACTGTCTTCTCTGAGTCCCCTAACTAGAGCCACAGGCCAGGTTTTAGTAATTAATGACAATTTTTTTTAACCTTGTCATTTTTCCTCTCCTTTTTTTATTTAAGAAAATTTTAAATTCATTTTACATACCAACCACAGATTCCCCCTCTCATCTCTCCTCCCTCTGTCCCACAGCCTTCCCCTCCCCTTCCGACCCATCCCCCATCCCCTCCTAAAAAGCATAAGGCCTCCCATGGGGGGACAGCAAAGCCTGGTACATTCAGTTGAGGCAGGACCAACCCTCTCCCCCCCCCCCCCCACGCCCCCATCAAGGCTGAGCAAGGCATCCAACCATAGGTAATGGGCTCCAGAAAGCCAGCTCATACACCAGGAATAGATCCTGATCACACTGCCAGAGGCCCCTCAAACGACCAAGCTACACAACTGTCACCTGTGTGCAGAGGGCATAGTCTGATCCCATGCAGGCTCCACAGCTATCGGTCTAAAGTTTGTGACTCCCCATGAGCTTGGTTCAGTTGTCTCTGTAGATTTCCCTATCGTGATCCTGACCCCCTTACTCATATAATCCCTCTTCCCTCTCTTTGACTAGACTCCCGAAGGTCTATGGATCGGGACTGTGGATCTCTGCATCTGCTTCCATCAGTTACTGGATGAAGGCTCTATGATGACAGTTAGGGTATTCACCAATCTGATTACCAAGGTAGGCCAGTTCAGGCACCCTTTCCCCTATTGCTAGTAGTCTAAGCTGGGGTCATCCTTGTGGATTCCCGGTGATTTCCCTAGCACTAGGTTTCTCCCTATCCCCATGATATCTCCTTCTATCATGGTATCTCTTTCATTGCACTCCCACTCTGTTCCTCCCCCAGCTCAACCACCTGTTCCTTCATGTTCTCATCTCCCATTTCCTCCCCTCTATCGTCCCCCCTCACCTCCAGTTTACTCATGAAGATCTCATCTATTTTCCCTTCCCAAGGTGATCCATGTGTCCCTCTTAGGGTCTTCCTTGTTATCTAGTTGTGGAGCTGTGGATTGTAGTCTGGTTATCTTTTACATCTAGTATCCACTTATGAGTGAGTACATACCATGTTTGTCTTTCTGAATCTGGGTTACTTCACTCTAGTTCTATCCATTTGCTGCAAATTTCATGATGTCATTGCTTTTTACAGCTGAATAATACTCCATTGTGTATATGTACCACATTTTCCTTATATATTCCTCGGTTAAGGGGCATCTAGGTTGTTTCCAGGTTCTGGGTATTATGAATAACACTGCTATAAACACAGTTGAGCAAGTGTCCTTGTGGTATGATTGAGCATCCCTTGGGTATATGCCCAAGAGTGGTATTGTTGGGTCTTGAGGTAAATTGATTTCCAATTTTCTGAGAAACCACCATACTGATTTCCAAAGTGGCTGTATAAGTTTGCACTCCCATCAACAGTGGAGGAGTATTCCCCTTGCTCCATATCCTCTCCAACATAAGCTGTCATCAGTGGTTTTTTTTTTTTTTTTTTTTCCAAGACAGGGTTTCTCTGTGTAGCTTTGCGCCTTTCCTGGAACTCACTCTGTAGCCCAGGCTGGCCTTGAACTCACAGAGATCCACTTGGCTCTGCCTCCTGAGTGCTGGGATTAAAGGCGTGCACCACCACTGCCCGGCATGTCATCAGTATTTTTTTTTCTCCCCGGAGCTAAGGACCAAACCCAGGGCCTTGTGATTGCTAGGCAAGCACTCTACCACTGAGCTAAATCCCCAACCAGTCATCAGTATTTTTGATCATAGCCATTCTGACAGGTGTAAGGTGGTATCTCAGAGTTGTTTTGATTTGCATTTCCCTGATGACTAAAGATATTCAGTAATTCCTTAAATGTCTTTTGGCCATCTGAGATTCTTCTGTTGAGAATTCTCTATTGAGCTCTGTAGCCCATTTTTTAATTGGATTGTTTGATATTTTGATGTCTAGTTTTTTGAGTTCTTTATGTATTTTGGAGATCAGCCCTCTGTCAAATGTGGGGTTGGTGAAGATCTTTTCCTATTCTGTAGGCTCCCGTTTTGTCTTATTGACCATGTCCTTTGTCTTACAAAAGCTTCTCAGTTTCAGGAGGTCCCATTTATTGATTATTGCTCTCAGTGTCTGTGCTGCTGCTGGTGTTATACTTAGGAAGTGGTCTCCTGTGCCAATGTGTTCAAGACTACTTCCTACTTTCTCTTCTATGAGTTTTTTTTTGTTTGTTTGTTTTTTGTTTTTTGAGACAGGGTTTCTCTGTGTAGCTTTGCGCCTTTCCTGGAACTCACTCTGTAGCCCAGGCTGGCCTTGAATTCACAGAGATCTACCTGCCTCTGCCTCCTGAGTGCTGGGATTAAAGGTGTGCGCCGCCACTGACCAGTGAGGTTTTTTTTTTTTTTTTTTAATGGTTGCTGACAACCTGGAACCCATTCCTGGGATCCACATAAGGGAAGGAGAGAGTGGACTCTGAGTTCGAGACCAGCCTGGTCTACAGAGTGAGTTCCAGGACAGCCAGGGCTACACAGAGAAACCTCGTCTCAAAAACAAACAAACAAAATTTAAAATAAAGAGGATCATGAGGGGCATGTGAAGTTTTTACTTATATTGTTCTATTATTAATAAAAACGCAGGAATCATATATATGGGTAAAAACCTGATTGATCAGAGAAGTATCCGAGTATCGACCAGTGACCTCATCTTTCTCTCCTTCCCTGATACAAAAGGGCTCTCGAATCTTTCTAAACCTCTCGCTACTACTTCCTGTGCCTCTCTATATGTATCCTGGGTCATCCGAAACCTCTATGGCTAATTCCCGTCAGCCAATTGCTGACTCCGTCCTCTGACTCAAGGTAAACTTTATTGCCAATCTTGGAGTGTCAGTGCGAACAAATATCCCACAACAGGCATGGTGGCGCATGCCTTTAGTCTCAGCACTCAGGAGGCAGAGGCAGGTGAATCTCCATGAGTTAGAGGCCAGCCTGGTTTACATAGCACATTTCAGGCCAGGCAAGGCTACATTGAAAGACCTTGTCTTAATCTCCCCTCCCACCAAAAGAAGTTAAGATCATAAATAAGGGGTATAAAATCAAAGGGACTGGAAAGACAGCTCAGCGGTTAGGAGCACTTGCTGTTCCTGCAGGGAATCCAGGATCCAGTGCCAGCACCCACATAGTGGCTAAAAGCTATCCAGTTCTAGGGATCTGACACCCTCTTCTGGTTTCTGTGAGGTGCACACATATACAAGCAGGCAAAACATTCAGGCACACAAAATAAAAGTAAATAAAAATAAAATCAAAGGGGATGGGCGGGTGGTGGTGGCACACGCCTTTAATCCCAGCACTTGGGAGGCAGAGCCAGGCGGATCTCTATGAGTTAGAGGCCAGCCTGGTCTACAGAGCGAGATCCAGGACAGGTACCAAAACTACAAAGAGAAACCCTGTCTTGAAGGAAAAAAAAAAAAAAAACAAAGGGGACTCAATGCGGCACCACAAAAGACAGATTCTCCTCTTTTTTTTTTTGCGGGGGGGGGGGTAGTATGGAGGAGTTGAACCCAGGGCCTCCCACCTGCTGGGTTCCCCCACTAACCTGCATCCTTGGCTCACCCTTTTATTTTGAGACAGTATTTTTTTTTCCGTTTGGCTTTTTGTTTGTTTTGTGTATGTTTGTACTGTGTGTGGGTATCTATATGTGTTTGAATACGTGTGGATGCATGTGTATTCCGGGTGTGTGGAAGCAGAATTTGATGCTGAGTGTCTTTCTCCATCACACTCCCCTTATTTACTGAGACAGGTCCATCGCTGAAACAGGAGCTTGACAGGGCCCTGTGCAGCCAGCTTATAGCAGGAACCCTGTCACTCAGGAGTGCTGTCTGCTCTACCCACAGCCACCAGTGACAGGGAGCTCCACTCTGGTCCTCATATTTATTTGGTAATGGCTTTCTCTGCAGAGCCATCTGCTCAGCATCCCCACCCCATTTTGTTTGGTAGGGTCTTACTATGTAGCCCTTGGCTGGCCTGGAATTCCTTACCGAGACCAGGTTAGTCTTGAACTCTTAGAAATTTGTCTATTCTGGCTCCTGAGTGCTAAAATTAAAGGCACATACCAGCATACCTGACCTCACTTTTTTTTTTTTTTTTTTGAGACAGAGTTTCTCTGTAGCTTTGGAGCCTGTCCTGGAACTTACTCTGTAGACCAGGCTGGCCTCGAACCCACAGAGATCTGCCTGCCCTTGCCTCCTGAGTGCTGGGATTAAAGACATGCACCACCACCTCCTGGCTTCCATTTGTTTTTTTGAGGCACAGTTTTTTGTTGTTGTTGTTGTTGGTGGTGGTGGTGGTAGTGGTGTTGGTGGTGGTTTGTTTGTTTGTTTGTTTTTCCCAGACATGGTTTCTCTGTGTAGCTTTGCGCCTTTCCTGGAACTCGTTTTGTAGACCAGGCTGGCCTTGAATTCACAGAGATCCGCCTGGCTCTGCCTCCCGAGTGTTGGGATTAAAGGCGTGCACCACCACTGCCCGGCAGGTGGTGGTGGTTTTTTTTTTTTTGGGTTGTTGTTGCTTGTTTGTTTTTTGTTTTGGTTTTCCAAGACAGGTTTTCTCTGTGTAGCTTTGGAACCTGTCCTGGAACTTACTCTGCAGATCAGACTGGCCTCGAATTCACAAAGATCCACCGGCCTCTGCCTCCTTAGTGCTGGGATTAAAGGTGTGCACCACCACTGCCTGTTCTGTAGACCTTTAAAGAGATAAAGAGAAGCCAGCCTGGTGATGCAATCCTGCAGGTCCCAGCACTGGGAAGGTAGATGTGGAAGGATCAGGAGTTCAAGGCCAGGTTTGCCTAAATGGTGAGTTGGAGGCTACCCTGGGTTACATAAGAGCCTGCCTCCCATTCCTCCCCTGCAAATAAAGAAAGAGGTGAATGAGTTAAAGTGAGATCAAATGAGCTGGGGGTGTGGCTTAGTGGTGGAAGGCTTACTTATTGTGTGCAAGGCCTGGGTTCAACCCCTAGCACTGAATATAGATAGGTAGATGGTAGATAGATAGATGATAGACAGGTAGACAGACAGACAGACAGACAGAGACAGACAATATAATGAGGTCATTAGGCAAAACTTGATCCAAAAGATTGGGGCTCCTATAAGAAGAGTGAATCACCCTGGCCAGCTCCGGTGGCACCTAACTGTAATTCTAGAATCTGGGGTGGAGGGATGGAGGCAGGGAGGCAGGAGGATGAGGCATTCAAGGGCATCCTTGGCTACATAGTGAGTTTGAGGCCAGCCTGGGTCCCACAAGACTTTGTCAAACCCTTCCCCACTAACAACAATGAAAAACCCCCAAAGGAGCCGGGCGGTGGTGGCGCACATCTTTAATCCCAGCACTCGAGAGGCAGAGCCAGGCAAATCTTTGTGAGTTCGAGTCCAGCCTGGTCTACAAAGTGAGATCCAGGACAAGCTCCAAAGCTACACAGAGAAATCCTGTCTCGAAAAAAGAAAAAAAAAAAAACCAAAACAAAAAAACCCCAAAGGAAAACCTTCCTGCTAAATCATAAAGCCCACACTGAAACACAGACAGCTTCCTTGGGAAAACACGGGCCTTCAAGGCCACAGGTTTATTTGGGAACAGATGACAGGAAGCACTGTAGGGAGGACTCAGACGCAGAGAGGAAGGGACCAGCAGAGTCACCACGTGGACAGGAGAGCTGGGCAGCTCAGAGGAAACAGCACACACCAGAGCCATCCGCCTAGGAGCTGGGCCACAGCTTCCTGCAGCGTGGACCCCGCCACACCCAGGCAGAGCAAGCACTGGCCTGTGGACAGGAAGCAGACACAGGATAGAGCTGGTGCAGGGGCCAGCTCAGTACACTTGAAGTATGAGCCCAATGAAATGAGGGGCATCATAGTGTCTGTTTCAGGTATTACTATGCAGGCTGGTCTCAGAAACCTAGTATATATATATTATTATTACACACACACACACACACACACACACACACACACACACACACACACCACTT
>CABHPQ010170654.1:0-43049 GCA_902168405.1 Peromyscus aztecus | reverse complement strand
TCATTTCCTATCCCCCTTTTAACAAAAGAGAAAAGAATTCCAACCTACCACCAGGCTCTGCCTCATATATATCCTAGGTGTTGCTGGCTGGCTCTGGAAGGAGATGCTAAGCTGAACATAGGCCACCCCACTCCCCTAGCTGCACACTACTGTCTTTGCTGTCCTGTCTACAAGGTCTGAAATCATCTTGCCTACCAGAGGCTTTCCCTGTTAAATTTCTTAGCCTTTATTTCCAGAATCTCACCTCTTACCCCTTTTCCTGATGAAATGGGTGGGTCTCAGCCCTGCTTTGAGCAGGGCTTATACCTGTCTGACTGGATTTCACATGGATTTCCTTGGACCCTTAGCCTAGCCACCAACTCTAGGGCATGGTGGGGCTCTCGTTCCAACCTGGACGCCTGTCTGGAGGGAGAGGATGAGGCAGGAGGGGAAGGAAGGTGTGTTTGACCCGAGTTTTACTCTACAGCTCTTCTACTCAGGGATGGTAGGAAATTGTTCCTAAAGGATCTATTTTGGGGTCACCTGCCATGTGGGCTATGTTATGATGCAGCTCATGGTCTAATGTCAGATTTTAAATGCTCAGCTGCCCCTGGGTGGTCTGTGGTGGACCACTCTTGCCCTGCTTAAAATAGTGTTCATGGCAAAGTGGGCAGCAGCATCACCCTGGAATTTGTTGGTACATGGGGCCTCATTGTCCGGCCCACACCCCAAGTCAGATTCTAGCAGGAGCCCCTGTTACTAAATAGACTGAGGTGGTTTCATTTTGTTTCCTTTTTTAAGACAGGGTTTCTCTGTATAGCCCTGGATGTCCTGGAACTCACTCTGTAGACAAGACCTCAAACTCCAGAGCTACCTGCCTCTGCCTCCAAGGTGTGTGCAACCACCACCTGGCTAACACTGAAGAAAGAAGTACCCCATAAGAAATCTAACAGGAACTGAGACTGACAGGGGCCTAGCTGTTTGTGGAGGCTGCTGAGAGTTGGGCCTAGGGATCTCAAGTGGTTACATCCATTAAGGAAGGCATCTAGCCTCAGCACTGTTAGTATCTGGGCAGACAGTGTCCCCACAGTGAGGGCTGTCCTATTACGCAGTGCGATGCCCAGCATTCTGGAAGCCTGCCCACTAGATCAAGTAGCACCCATCCCAATTGTGGTGATCAAAATCCTCTGTTGTAGACACTGCTGATGTCCTCTCTGGGGATGGTAGCTGCTAGTCACATGGTTCACATGCCTAGCTGCCTAGCTTAAGACAGACCCCAGCTTTCCCTGCCCATCTGTATCCGTGCTGGGGAGAGTAGCAGATAGACAACAATGGTCCCTCTGCCTACACTAAAAGCTATTCAATTTACACTTGGAAAAGGTGAGCTTTCTGGTGTGCCAGTTATATTTCAAAGCTGTTACTAAAAATAGACCGCTCCCTCTACCAGGTGGTTCTGATGAAGCAGCTAAGCACACAGCCACCAGACTCCTGATCTCCAAACTTGAAGGAAGAGAGTAGTCTGAGTGAATATTTTGAGAACTTGTGTGTGGTTTTGTTTTGAGGCAGGGTCTTGCTGTGTGGTTCAGGCTAACCTTGGACTCGCCTAAATTCTGAGATTACAGATAAAAGCCATTTTACCCATTTTTTTTTTTATTTTTTTTTTATTTTTTTATTTTTTTTTTTAAAGGATTTATTTACTTATTATGTATACAGTAATGTATCCCTGCAGGCCAGAAGAGGGAGCCAGATCTCATTACAGATGGTTGTGAGCCACCATGTGGATGCTGGGAATTGAACTCAGGACCTATGGCAGAACAGCCAGTGTTCTTAAGCTCTGAGCCATCTCTCCAGCCCCCATTTTACCCATTTTAAGTGTTTGCCAAACACCCTTGGTTCCAGCCTTCCTAGTACTGCCCTGGATGAGGGTCCTAGGCTGATACTGAATTTGTATACTGGAGCCCTCCTGCAGGTGGGACCCTGGCGACAGGGCTAGAGCTGGGGCCTAGGACCTCATTTCCTGGTGGAAGCACAAGCCCCGCCAGGTGTACTTCCAGGGCTGGTCTGGGCTGGTCTGAACAACTCAGAGTGGGCGGGACTAACTCGGGAGAGCCAGGTGTGGGTGGTGATAACCTTGTAACACAAAGCCCCTGGACCCTCCAGTAGCTGAACCCACACCAAGAAGCTTGAGAAGCAGAAGACCAACAATGATCTGTGTTCAGAGAAGGCTTAAGCCATCCTTGGTAGTGCTGCCTCTCAAGCACTTCCTAGGAGCAGCCTGAGCAACAGGAAAACCAGCCTGTGGGCTTGTGCTTGCCTGGCATACATGAGGCCCTGCATAAACTCTGAGGCTTGATAGCACACACCTGTAATCTCCCAGCTCTAGAACGTGTAAGCAGGAGGACCAGAAATTCAAGGTCATCCTCTGAAAGCAAGCCTGGGATACAGGCAACCCCCTGTCTCAGAATAACAACAAAACCCACCCTGTTAGAGCTCATGTCCCACTTGCCCAAATGACTCGAGTTTTATTCCACTCTAAAAACGCCATTTGCAGGCCGGGCTGTGGTGGCGCACGCCTTTAATCCTAGCACTCGGGTGGCAGAGGCAGGTGGAGCTCTGATTTAAGGCCAGCCTGGTCTACAAAGCAAGTTCTGTAGACCCAGGACAGCCAAGCTACACAGAGAAATCCTGTCTTGAAACGCACACACGCACAACCATTTGCATCCACAAGGTTGCTTTAATGAGTGTTTCCAGCTCTGTGTGACTCCCAGAAGGCCTTCTGACATGCAGGAATAAGGGAAAACAGCTTTGACAGGTGGCTGTGCCCTTCCTGGGAGACTGGAGGGCAGCTCTCTCGGGCCTGTTGTGTTAGCTATGTCAACATTTTAAAGTCCCGAGGTTTGATATAAAAAGCCTCACTTCTGACTTACCCTGGAAGACTGGAATTTGTGACCCAAATTGCCTCAAGGCCACAAGTGGCGAGAACTGGCCGTCACACTAGGGACACAGCCTGGCCCACTTCTGCTGGGTTGGTCCCCTCCATTTCATTGGCCATGTAGGTAGCTGTGAATCCATTTCCACTGCTGTCTTGAAATCAGCCAGCCTCTGGCAGGGACCTTGCTTTTCATGCAGCAATTGCAGAAGAAAAAGCCTGCGCAGATGGGCAGGGGGCACTGGCTGTGAACACAAGTCTACACTGCTTTCTGTAGCTGCCAGGGTGCCTTTGAACAGCCTTGAAGAGAGGACTTGTTCTTCTCTGAGAGTCTGAGATGTGAGGCCACACCCAGGACTGCTCAGCGTCCCCAGGGTCTGTCCAGTGGCCCAGCCAGAGTTCTGAGTTTACACCACGACCAACCCAGAGAACCACACTGTACCCGATGCTGGCTATGGTCCTAAAGGTCTCTAAGGGGCTTTTCACAGCAGTTCTTGCCCAGCAGAGGACAGATGAGCCCTTTGACTGGGGTCTCCTGGTGTGGGGAGGCCTCCTGCACTGACTAAAACAAAGATGATTGGCTGGAATGTCATCTCCAGTTCCTGTGTTTGGAAAGGTCTCGGTTTGTAGCTACTGCATATATTTAGGTACAATGTGTATCTCAAATGAGCCTTGAAAACAGCTCTTTTTCTTTTGAGGGGTGGCGGGGCCTGAGTCCTCCTGAGATGGGCATGGGTGGGGCTGGCTCAGGACGGCAAAGCCATGTCTGACCCCAGGCAAGGTGCCTGAGGACCACTGGCAAAAGTCCTGCTCTGCTCACCAGGCCAGTTATCTCTGCTGTGGAGTCATTCTGTAGATACACCGCTAGGGCAAGGTTGATGAGAAGAGGGATCCCTGTAGTACTGTGAACTGCGAGATCACTGTGGGGAGCCAGGCAGCATGGTGAGTCAGGTAGTCTGGTCGGAAAGGCTCTTCCATCCAGCACCAGAGCTTAGCCTTAATGAACACTGGCTCTCCCAGGAAAGACATTTGCCTTGTCAGTAGTTTATACCTTAGGTTGATGAGTTTGTGATCTTTGACATGGAGAAAGTATTGGTGACCATTCACTCACAGCAGTGTGGAGCTGGGCCTCCTGGTGCAGGGTGGTCGCTGAGCAACATCTGCCCTGCTTCAACAGCGCATCCAGGTGGACCCTAGTCTTTGCACAGAAAGACACCCCCCTTTCTGTGCTAGCCTCTCTGCAGCTTACATCCTCCCTCTCACCATGCCAGTCACCTCAGCCTTTGTTGTTTAAAAAAAATTTTTATGCGGTTGCATATTTTGCCTATGTGCCCCACATGCAAGCCTAGAGGCCAGAAGAGGGCTTCAGTTCTCCTGGCACTGGAGTTACAGATGGTGGTGAACCACCCTGTGGGCACTGGGAATCAAACCTGGATCCTCTGGAACAGCCAGCGCTCGTAACCACAGAGCCATTTCTCCACTCCCTTGTTTGTTGTTTTTTGAGACAGGGTCTTATGTAGCCCAGGCTGGCCTTGAACTCTGTGTGGCTGAGGATGACCTTGACCTTCTAGTATTTCTGCCTCTACCTCCTGAGTGCTAGTATTACAGGTATGCACAGCCATCTCTGGTTTTCACCTTAATCTTAACACTCAAAGGCTGACATCCTGAGATACCCTATGCCAATTGGACAAACCAAGACAGTTGGTCCCCACCCCACCCCATCCCTGCATTCAGTCTGATCTTGCAGCTACTCCCAATCCAAGTATTGTGAGCCCAGTGTGGAGGAAAGGCTGAGACAGGCCTGAGATGGGGTTCTACTGCTCTGAGTGCCTTCCCTGTTTGAGGGGATCAACCACATTCCTGCCAACTACTCATTCCCAGTCTCCAACCTGCGGGTCCTCCATTCTAGGGCCAGGCCTGTCTTTGAAGTCAAGTTCCCAACAATGTGTTCCAAAGTAGAAGGGTGGACATTGACCTGCAGGATTGAGGATTTGTCTGCAGGAACCAGCTCCAGTTCTGACCACTGAGGGTCTTAACCCTGCAGAAGAGATTCAGAAGGCCACTTAGAAATGACCAGAACATGAGTGTGAGGGAAAGTAGTGCCCTCTTTGAGGACCAGGGAAAGCTCCTAGGTGTCCACATGCCAGGAACACATGCATAGGCACAGCCTAGACCCCACTTCCCCAGCAACAACCTCTGCAAGGGAGGAGGGGACAGTTCCCAATGGGTACAGTCTCCTGGATGAGTCAGAACTGTGTGACCCTGAGTCTGTGGAACCACATGATCTATCTACTACACGGCTGAAGCAGCACAAGAGATGTGCTGCCATGGTAATGAGCAGCTTGTGAATCTCTGCAGACCTCGAGTGTTCAGTTAGTGGCCAGAGGAGGGACCAGCAAGGCCCACCCATGTGGAAAGTGGACAAGGCCACTCGATACAGAGGGCTCCAGGCCAAGCTCCTTGTCTAAGATCCAAAAAGATCAGGTCTGTCTTTTTCTCCCCCGCCCCCAACCCCCTGACAGGGTTTCTCTGTGTAGCCCTAGCTGTCCTGGAACTCACTCTATAGACCAGGCCGGCTTGAACTCAGATCTGCCTGCCTCTGCCTCCCAAGTGCTGGGATTAAAGGCCACCACCACTGCCTGGTAGAATAAGATTTTATTCTGGCCAGAAAATGGCCCAAATACCTATCTGTGGTATGGGGGTAGGGTCTCCAGGAATAGATAAGTGAGTTGCCTAGGTTAGGACTGCCTCAGCCTCAGGGAGCATGGAAAACAGACAAGCACACAGCATCCACACACACCAGTGGCCTCTATAAGCCAAGGGTTTCTTCCAGCACACTAGCCCTAGGCAGAATTTGGAGCTCTCCTTTCAAGATCCCCTCTCCCAGCTCTCCTAGAAAGCCCCCGTCCTCCCTTCCCCCACTCCTCCACCCCCACTGCCAACTTGTCCCAGCTCCCCACTCAGCCCAGAAATTCAGTGCCCTCTGAGGTGGGACAGGAGCCATGCCCCCAACCTCTGCTCAGGAAAGTTGTCTGTGTCTGTGAAGTGGGGTGAGCTCTCAGCAGTGGAAGAGAGAGGAGGCACAAGAGGACCATGAGGGAGGAAGATTAAGAGGAGAGAAACACAGGCTGACAGAAGGACTGGCCCAGCTTGAGAGGCCAGGGGAGGAAGCTGCACTCGAACCCTCCACTTCCTGCCCCAGGACTAGTCACTAATTGCCACGGAAACGGGATCTCAGGTGGGTTTGTTCCTCCAGCAAGTACATGGGCTGGGAACCTGCTAGGCTCAAAATAGGTTTGCAGTCCTCCAGCCTTGGAGGGTACCCCACAGTCCTAGACTACTCCAATGGTGCCATACCAGTCTCCTTGTGGATTAGTTAAGACATAAAAATATGTAAATGGTGGTGCACGTCTTTAATCCCAGTGTTTAGGAGGCAGAGGCAGGTGGATCTTTGTGAGTTTGAGGCCAGCCTGGTCTACAGAGAGAGTTCCAGGGCAGCCAGGGCTACACAGAGAGACTCTGTCTCGGGAAGAAAAAAAAAAAAAGTAAGTAAATGGTTCATGAATTCAAGGGCTGGAGATGTGGCTCAGTTGCTAGAGTACATGCAAATATGCCAAAGTCCCTGGTTTGATTCCCGGTACTGCAGAAAGTGGGTATAGCAGCATAGGCCTGTAATCCCAACACAAAGGTAGTAGACACTGAATTATCAGAAGGTCAAGGTCATCCTCAGCTACAGAATGAATTCAAAGCCAGCCTAGGATACATGAGACCCTATCTCAAAAATAATTAAAGCCAAAGAGATGGCTCAACAGATAGCTCAACAATTAAGAGTGCTTGCTTTGTAAGCATGAAGACCTAAGTTCAAATCCCTAGAGCCCAAGAAAAAAGCTGGGTATAGTCTTACACATACCTGCAACTCCAGCAGTGGAGGATAGGGGTCAGAGACAGAGATAGGGTCATTGACTTGTCATTGACACCAGTCTAGCTGCATGTTCAGTTCAAGGGAGTAAGGTGGAGCATGATAGAGCAGGACACTCAGCACCTCCCTCTGGCCTCTGCACACGCACAAGGGCAACGCCCCCCCCACACACACACATGGGCTTACACTATAATACACCCTCTAACACACAAATAAAAACAATTCAGTTCATGATAATGATCACTGGTAGAAATGATCACAGAAAATAAAAATAGTGCGTGGTGAAATTTGCTTCCCATGGGGAACTATTGGCCTGTACAGACGACTCAAGGAGACAGAAGCCAATCCTGAAAACATCTTAGCAGAATGCCAAGGAGAGGGATTTTTGTTTTTGTGTTTTACACAGGGTCTCATGTATCCCAGGCTGGCAGTGAACTCACTATGTAGTGAGGGTGACCTTGGCCTGGTCCTCTTGCCATTCCAACTAAAGTGCTGGTATTTCCAGTTTATGCCACTGTCCCAGCTCCTCTGGTGCTAAGGGGTCAAACTCAGGGGTGTGCATGCTAGGCAAGCACTCTGCCAACCCAAAGGGGTTGTTTTAAAACCACTTTGTGGCTGGCTGTCGGTGGTGCACGTCTTTAATCCCAGCACTTGGGAGGCAGAGCCAGGCGGATCTCTGTGAGTTCGAGGCCAGCCTGGTCTACAGAGCGAGATCCAGGACAGGCACCAAAACTACACGGAGAAACCCTGTCTCGAAAATAAATAAATAAATAAATAAATAAATAAATAAATAAATAAATAAAACCACTTTGTGCTATTGGGGGAATTGCTTAAGAAATTCAGTTGGCTCTGTGAAAAACTTTACTCAAAAGCTGTGTTATTAATGAAAATGTTGGCCAAGGATTGTGTGGTTTATATTTTAGATACATAGTTAAACACTGAGTCAACATGGGTCCCCTATGCAGACCCTTCCCCCTATATCCAGGATCCCTGTACCCTTTACTGGGTCTGATCCAGGGTCCCAGGTCTCTTCTTTAGCTGGAAGGGGACCCCATGGTAGTTGGGTCACAGGCTTGTGTCTCACGGGTTGGTGTGCTCCTCTGCAACCTGTGTGCTCCCTAGGGACTCCAGCCGCAGCTATTTCAAGTGCCTGGTGGATCCAGGGGCCTCCTGCAGCTCCTTTGAGAGTGGTATCAGCGGCGGCAGCTGTGGCACCGGTGGCAAGGATGGCGGCTGAGCCACCGTCGCGGCAGAGTGTGGAGAAGTGGCAGAGTTGATGATGTTGCTGCGGGGGCCCAAGGCTGGAGATGAAGCAGGAGAAACCCGTGCTGTGTTCAACATTTCTGGAAGCTGCTGGCCTGATGGAGTTCTCCCCCTCGGGGAACAGAAGCCAGAGCCTAGAGCTGCATTGTAAGCCATGGCAGGGCTGGCCACTGCACCTCTGGTCCTGGTCCTGAGCGCTTCCTCAAGGGTGACTAAGACACGTAACTCCAAAAATGGGCACTAGAATAGAATGGTGCACCTGGAGGGCAGGGAACTTGGAGTTGGGGATCAGGTGTCTGGACTGAGCCTCAGCTACTTTGTCTTTGGAAAGGACAAACAGCACCACCCTGCTGAACCAGGACAAGAACCAGAAGAGGCAGACAGGAGGAAGTGCTCCGTGAATGTTAAAGTCCAGAGATATGTATGAGCCAGGGACGCTCAAGGCCCAGTCCTCTCAGACTGGCTCCTGGCAGCCCTGGACCAGAAACTCAGGACTGTAAATGGCCTCCTTTGTCCCACCTCTGCAGCCAGGGGGACCTCTGGGGATAGGTACTGGCCATGAAACCCCCCTGAGGGGGGTGCAGAAGCCCAGAACAGCTGGAGGCCCACAGCCTTCTTTCCTAGCCAGAGAGCAAAAGGCTTCCAGGATGTGGACAGAGCAGGCAAGAATGAAAGGGATGAGTGGATGAGGCCCAGGCTAAGGGTGAGGGAAAAAGGGAAGGGCCAGTGGAAGCTGGAGGTCTGCCAGAACCCCAGGTGGGTCAGGTACTCACGGGGGTAGCCTGGAGCAAGTAAGGATCCGGTGCGCGCACGATCACTCATGTTTTGAACTGGGGCATATGAAACCTTCACAGCTGAGGAGAAAAGATCTGAATAGCCGGGACCCGTCCAGAGTTCTGGCTCCTACATCAGGCCAGACTTTCCACTCTGGTGAGGTCCAAGCAAGGTAAAGCTGTTGAGCTTGTCACAGTTCAAGCTCTGCTTTATTATGTGATTTTTGGGAATATACTACCCATTGAGAGAAAAGCCCCTCCCTCAACCACTGTAGAAGGTCTACAGTGATGGAGATGGGATTAAGGGTCTCCCCACTGGCCCAGGCTCCTCTCCTGAGACTGCTTCACACCAAGAGGACCTTCCTTGTGCGTTTGTGAAATGCCTTTCTCTTGTGGTTGCTCTGGGTGAGCAGTCTGGAGGGCTCATCAAACATTAGCCCTGCTGTCCTGCTTTAGTGATCCCTGAAGCCCAGCTCAGTCCCTCCCATCAGATCTGCACTGGGGTTGCTGAGCAGGCACTTCCTGCCTGGGCAAAGGGCATGGGAGATGCTGTTCTGCTCGCTTGGTAATAGGGTGGGGCCCGTGAGTGAGTTGCATGGTGGGCTCCTAAAAGGTCTATTTCGTGGAACTTACAGATGTGACCTTATTGGAGCAAAAGATCTTTGCAAGTGTAATTTCAGGTCTTGAAATGGATGACCCTAGATTACACTAAGCCTTAAGTCCAGTGATAAGTGTCCTCATGAAAGTCAGAAGAAAAGAAACTGGAGGAAGAGGAGGCTGTGGCAGCTGGAGTGATCTGTCCCCTGCCAAGAGGCTCCAACTGCCACAGGAGCTGGCAAGGACCAGGAGAGACTTTGGGCAGCTCTGAGGAGAGTATAGCTCTGCCTATACTGTGCCTTAGGACTTCAGCTCTGGGGAAACTGTCCTGGGGCTTTGGGGCCCTGGGGTGTGGTGGTTAGCTTCAGCAGCTGCTGTGGGGTGTGTCCTCTGTCCAGCACATCTTTTCCTTGCATGTCAGGCTTAGTGCTCTCATCCATGGACAGTCCATGGAATTCCTATAGACGGTCTGGAATCCTCTGTCACTCCTGATGTGAATGCTTCGGGGCCTGTGCAGGGGCAAGCTTTAGACATGTCCTTCCTAGAGGAAAACATGCCAACAGGTGTGCAGAGAAGCTCCAGTTTTGTATTATTTTATTATACACTCAGTGATGAAATCAAGAATCTTGGGGTCCCAGACACCAGAATAACCCCAGCCACTGAATCAAGCTGCACAAAGATTGGGGTCTCTTGCTGCTATGACCCTTGACCTCTTGGGTCTGGTCCTGTCCATGGTTCTTTACCCATACCCCAGTTTCTATGCTCCAGGTAGACTCATACTCCCCAAGTTCTACCCAACCTACCACAGGGCCTTTGAACCTGCTATTCCTCCACGCAGACCACACTCCTCCCTCTCCACCCTTCACTGACTAACTCCTGTTCCTTCTTCAAAGGTGTTCAAGGAGCTGTCTAACCGCTCCCCCGTGGACCAGCTTTGCCTGGCACAACTCTCTCATCACCACCCCAGCAGCCCTCCCTAGGCCAGCCTTTGCTAGTGTCCAGCTGCTATGGCTGGGGTCTTTCTCCAGCTCAGCTATTCGTGTTCCAGTACTGGGGAAAGAACCCAGGGCCTTGCATTTATGAGCTCTATCACTGACTTCTACCTATAGTCCCTCAGGTCGGTTGGGGGTTTTTGTTTATTTTGTTTTGTTTGTGTAGTTGTGGCTGTACTGGAGCTTGATCTGTAGACCAGGCTGGTCTTGAACTCAGAGACCCACCTATGAGGCCAGCCTGGTCCCCAGAGTGAGTTCCAGGACAGCCAGGGCTACACAAAGAAACCTCGTCTCAGAAAACAAAAAAACAAAAAACAAAAGGAGTGTGCCACCAGGGCTGGCTCCTTCAGGTTATTGTTTATCTGTTTATCACTATGGATTCTTGCCTTCTGTTACGTGCTTACAAGGCTATACCCACCCTTCCACCAGCCAGCAGGCCACAGGGGGCCATTCACCACTTCTGCTTCTCACTATTTCCTGGTGCCTGGTGAGATAAACGGCACACAATGGGGACCTTACTCTTGGAAGTGACTTTGAGGGCTCCTTGGCCAGCGGCAGCACCAGCCCTGAGCCCACCTGCATCTCCCTGTCCTGGCCAGCAGAACTAGACCTCAGGGAAGGAATCCCAGGAAACACTGATGCTCCTCACCTGCCAGGTCCTTCTCCCCAATCCGAGTCCCAGTCTGGCTGTTCATTCGGCCTTTGTACAGGACCCCATCCACTCCCAGGATGTCCACCTCGGCCTGTGGGATGGCCCAGGTCCCAAGTCAGAGTCTCCACTGCCACCCCTTTGCCTTGATGCACACAGATGCCCAGAGCCAGGCACAGCCAGGGCACGGCCTCAAGGCAGCCTCAGCTCAGGGCCTCATCCCACACCTGGGGCTGGGTATGCTGCTGTCCAGTCTCTGTGGGAGGGCACAGCCAGACTCACAGTGTCATAGTCCATCAGTACAGGGTCACCATAAGGGTAGAGTGTTGACAGGTCATGTGACTTGTGCTTGAAGGTAGCGTCATTTCGGGGTCCATCACCCCAGTCCTTCTGGGAGCCCAGACCCTCTTCCTGGACTCCAAAGTTCCGGAAATGCAGCTGCTGCTGCTGCTGTTCCCTAGACAGGGCAGAAGGTCAGCAGCCACATGGAGAACCCTCCCAGAGGAGCCCGGCACAGGCCCCAAGGCCCGGACAGTGTCAAAGACATAGGCAGTACAGCAGGCAGGCCTGAAGTGTGGTAGCAAATACAGACATGGACCATTCTAGGAGGGAAGTAACCCTTATTCCCTTCTCTGAACCAACCACCCCTGGAGCCCAGGTCTGGCCTTGTTAAGTACATGCTCTTGCCCTGGGCGCCAGTCATCAGACATAGGAGTTTAGGGAGCCAGCACAGGCCATTCATGCATCCCCTGGCAATGATTAATGCTTAGCTGTTCGTTCTCCCCACCCTCGGCCCACTCCTGGCTAGAAGCTCACACAGGCTGGGCCCTGGAAGGACCCCTGGAACCCAAGGACGAGGAAAATGGAGCTGAGGTCCAGGTAGCAGGCTAGGTTGAGGGAGAAAAATGATGGCAGGGACATCCCCAGCCACTCACTAGCTGAGGTCTTGGACAGGTCACATAGTCTTAGTCTCTTCAACTGTGAAGTGGGATGATAATGGAATACACTTCCAAAGGAAGCCATATGACCCAGCAAGGGCTGCCAGAGGATCCTCAATTACTCACCCACCAGGAAACAAGCATGTTAATACTAGATTCCAAGGGTTATAAGACTTAGTGAGAAGCCCTCCTAGAAGCCCTCCCATTTCCACACCCTGCCCCCATTCATTCAGCAGTGCTGGAGATTGAACCCAGGGCCTTGTGCAGACTAGACAAACACTGTCACTGAGCTATATCCCCAGCCCTTTTGTTCTGTTTGTTTGCTTGTTTGTTTGTTTATTTATTCTGTAGCGTAGGAAGACCTTGAGATCCTTTCGCCTCAGTCCCCTGAGTAGCTAGCATAATATACCTCTGCTCCAAGACCCACCTAAGTTCAGACCCACAGTAGATGCCAATGCAAATGTCCTATCTTCCATTGTCCTCTGTGCACTTAACAGCCACCCCCAACCTTTCAGATGCGCATCCCAGGCCCTCTTTGGCTCTTGCATTGAAGGAAAGCCTCTGTGGCAGAGGTCTTGGGTCTCGCCGAGGATGGGGGTGGGCATGGCCCTCACCTCATCAGCTGCCTTTGCAGATACTCGAAGCTGTTGGCACTGGCTGGCCTCATTCGTGACAGCCCAGTGTTGCGGATGGTGATCAGGTGTCTGTGGAGGAAGAGACCAGGGCTGTGGGAGGTGCACATGGCCCGCAGAGGGCTCCGGGCTCCCAGGCCTGGAGAGAGGAAGTGTAGGACTTTCCACCCTCTGAAACACTGCAGCTAACAGCCCAAAGTCCACATACAAAGCCAGCAGCTGACTGTTAGGGGAAAGATACAAACGCTGTTCAGAATATACAGTGAAAACCAAGCCAGGGTGAGTGGTGAACCCTTATAATCCCAACGCTTGGTAGACTGAGGCAGTAGGATAGCAAGTTCAAAGTCAGCCTGTACTATTAGTACATACTTCGTTCAAAGTTAAGGCTACCTTGGAATACACACACACACACACACACACACACACACACACACACACACACGCCTTTCTCCAGTAATAAAAAATAAATAGTAGTCCAAAACCAAAGGAGGGAAATCCTAGAGATTTGTTACAGATAGATGTCTGCCACGAGCTGCGGCACAAGGAGGGGACACACTGCCTGGAAGGAAGGGGCTGGCAGAGGACTCGGGTACACATGGAGGCTGCGCACCGTGGACACTCCATGCGGGAGCTCCCTTCAAATGGCTAAGGTTATGTCCTGTGTATTTTGCCTCCCTAAGGAAATAAAAATAAATCCAGAACAGCCTTCCAGGGAGCTGGGCACGCTCCACCTCTCCATCTGTGCGGCAGTCACACACATGCAGAAGTGTTTTTTACTGTACTGATGGTAAGCTTCAAGGAAACATGTTCAGTGAAACATACTGATTTCCACTTTATAAAGTACAGAAAGGCACAAGGAAACAAGCACCAGAACAGGGACAGACTTTGACATTCATATCCTTCCAATATTTTGTCCATGTTTATGTAATTTCTTTAAAGAAAATGGGAAAATCACAATCATATGCTTGATTTCACTTATCTTTTTTTCTAGTCATTAATATTCTTCCACAGCCGTGCTATCCAGCATAGTAGCCCATGGCTACAAGTGGCTAACAAAATTCAGACAAGATTTAAGACCCAGATTCTTGGTCACATTGGTCCTTAGCACAGGTGCACTGATGGAGCTTTCCACCCAGGACTGCACAGTTTGTACAGAGACTGGCTCCTCACCGGGAATGTCCCACTGGACCAGCGTTCTACAGCTCAGTCTACACCATCCGCTGTGACTGTGCCTCAGCCCCCAGCTGTTCTCAGTCTTTTACTACTGTCGATAAAACCACAACGCCATCCTGTGGTTTGAAAGGAAAATCCTGGTGGAAGCCCTACAGCTCCCTGATGCTTTGGGGGCTGTGACAGCCTTGTGGGTCTCAAGGCTGGCCTAGCTCTGCAGAGATCAGCAGTCCAGGACAGATTACTGTCTGGCAGCTTACAGTCGCTATATGACCCAGCATTTTCTCTCCTAAGGTTTGTTCCCCAAACAATGGGAAACTGGTACTCAAATAAATACCCACCAACGTTCACAGCAGCACTAGTAACAACAGCTGAAAGAGGCATCCCAAATGCCGAAAGGCTTTCTGCCCATACAGTGGAATATTATTCAGCTGTGACGAAAGAGCAGAGCATTGGTTTCTGCTACAACGTGGAGGAATCTCTTTAGGCACGGTAAGGAAGGCAGACACCAAAGGTCACGTAGTGTACAGTCCCGTTTACAGGAAACAGTTGGGAAAGACAAATGGCTTTCTGGGCTACGGGAGGTGGCAATGAGAAGTGACTCCTAACGGGACTGGGGATGCCTTTGGGGGACGGAGCAGTGCCCTGGAATTGACTAGAGGCAACAATTGCAGTGGTAGAGGCCACTGAACCACGCCCTTTACAACCGTGTCAAAGTAAGGGCAAGGAGTTGGGATTAAAGATGCGCCCGGAGATCCCGATGATGGCAGCTGCTATACGGGAGGACTGCAAGTTCTGAGGCCAGCCTGGACTGCACAGCAAGACTCTGTCTCCAAAAGATTAGTGAACTCAGAAACAACAAATTCCTACGTTACCTCAGTGATCCCGCTGTCCTTTTTCTTTTTTGTGGCTCTGTCTCAGTCTCTGGTACAAAACACTGACTAGGTGGTAAAGGTGAGAGAGAAGACCTACTCCCTGTATAGGGAACCACTGAGGGGGACAAGCGACGGTGGCTATAGAATGGTGTGGAAGGATAGGTAGTTGTGTGCGTTCGCATATGGAACAGCTGCATGTGGTTGAGGTCTGCAGAGCAGCGTCACGGTGGGTGCGTATAGGTGACTGTAGGAAAGTCACCTAGACTTTGCTGGACCCTGCAAACCCGGAGAGCGCCCTCTGGCGGCGGTACTCACGGGCCGGTCATCATCTCTACAGGCCGCTCACAGGAGATGCACTTCACGCGCTCGAACAGTTTCCTGGAGGACAAGAAGGTCAGTAGTCGGAGGTTAGCAGGTCCCGGAGCTGGGGATGGGGTGAACTTAAGGTCCCCCAAGCCCCTTTGTCAATGCCTGAGGCCCCGGGACAGAGCGCTGTGGTTTCCCTCCCCATGCAGGCCCAGGATTGCGAAGCCATCCTTAGAAGAGGAAGATATATGGAACCTGATGGCAAGCCTGATGGCCATCAGATAGGCCTGCCAGTTGTGTGGGCCTATCCTGGTTTCCCTTCCCTCTCTGAGCCTCAGTTTCTTCATTTGAAGAGAAGCCTGGAAGCTCTCTGCTGCGTCCCACCCTCCCTGCCCCGTCCCCACGGCCAAGTTCTAGAACTCTAGGCATCCCTCTGTTGGCAACAGTATCAGTATCAGCACCCTTACTTCTTAAAGCCTGCAGCACTGTCTGGGTCGAATCGCAGGCCTTCTATCAGAAGCTTCCGAACTACTTTCCAGACCTCTTCTATGTCCCTCTTCAAGCTATTCAGATCACTGTGAACCAGCTGCCAATCAGAAGGAAGAAAGACGGCCTGTCAGTTAGCTGATCCCAACAACCTGTAGAGTCACACAAAGAACAAGAGAAAGAGACCCAGGAAAGGGAAAACCATTCAGCTCATACCTTTATGGGTGCTGTTGGCATCGGGGATCTGCAAAGTCAGATTCCCAGTAGCCTTTGCAAGAAATGCCACCCGCTCCAGCCTCCAAACCTGCTGCTCAATTGCAGGACTAGAGGCTGGAAAAGTATTTCTCCAGTGAACCTATACTCTGACTTTCACACATCTGAACAATATTTTTTTTTAAAGATTTATTATGTATTCAGTGTTCTGCCTGCCTGCCAGAAGAGGGCGCCACATCTCATTACAGATGGTTGTGAGCCACCATGTGGTTGCTGGGAATTGAACTCAGGACCTCTGGAAGAACAGCCAGTGCTCTTAACCGCTGAGCCATCTCTCCAGCCCCATCATCTAAACAATATTTATGGAGGGTTTGCATATAAAGTGGACAATTGCTGTAGCATGCTCATAAAGTTGCATAACCATCACAATCAAGAATTTTTTTTTTCTAAATTTTCTTTTGAGACAGGGTCTCTCTACAGAGCTCTGGCTGTCCTGGAACTTGAACTCACAGACCTATCTGCCTGTCTCCCAAGTGGTGGGATTCAAGGCATGTACCACCATGCCTGGCAAATTTACTTATTTATTTGCTTACTTTTTATTTTGGTTTTTCGAGACAGGGTTTCTCTGTGTAGCTTTGGAGCCTGTTCTGGAACTCACTCTGTAGCCCAGGTTGGCCTCAAACTCAGAGATCTGTCTGCATCTGCCTCCCGAGTGCTGGGATTAAGGTGTGCGCCACCACCTCCTGGCAGTTTATTATTTCTTTTTGAGCCAGTACCTCCCTATGGAGCTGAGTCTGACCCGGAAGCCACCATTCCCTGCCTTGGCATCGGAAGGGCTGAGATTGCAGCTTTACACCTCCACACCTGGCTTCATAGTCTATTTTAGAACATCTACATGACTTTCTAAGAAAACCCCATTTCCATTTACCCCTATTTCCTCCCAAATCCTCAGCCCCTGCCAACCAATAACCTACTTTTTGTCCTTAGGACTTGTCTATTCTGGACCCCTTTTCCCTATAAGACAGGGTCTTGCTATATTATTTCGGCTGACCTCCAGACTCACTGTATCCCAAGCTAGACTTGAACTTGTGAACCTCCTGAGTGCTGGGATACCAGCTGTGCACCACACCACCCTCATCCCTGAGTTCAGTGAGTTATATGCAAATTCCTATGTGGGTCACTTGTCACTCGGCTTTAGATTCAGCTGCACTGGAGCAAGAGACACACAGGCCAGCTGCTCTATGGAATGCGATAGGGTTGTGGCTTTGCATTGACTTGTGTCCTTTCTTTGAGGAACTGTCTCCACAAAGACGGTGCCCCCATCTGCTTGGCTCACTGCTTACCCAGCAAGGAGCGTAAATGCTGAATGAATAAATTTCCAGCTTACAGATGGGAAAGCTGAAGCCTGTGTAAGACTCAAACCCAGAGCACCTGATTCTAAACTCGCCACCACAGTTAGAAGAGTCGTGTAGCGTTGTCACTGCTGAGTCTCAGTGACACTGTGCAAGAGGAGGCAGGCCTGGGACTCCCCGTCTACACTCCCCAGGTGTGGCACACCGAGGTAGTCGCTGAGTGACGTACGAACACACGGCAGGCATGGTCCTTTCTGCAGAAGGCCTCCTCCACCCCAACCTGTTAGTTTGCTTGTACCACCCCAAGAGTTAAGCCTCCAGCATGACTCCAGAGGTGGCTGGGACTCTTGCCACTGGAGTCATCCCTCTTGCACTGGATAGGGCCAACTGGTATAACCAACAGGAGGGTGCGGAAATGATGGGAGTGGCTTCCATAGCTGAGTAGCAAAAGACATTGCTCATTCTTCTTCTTGGGTCACTTGGTGTGTGTATGTGTGTGTGTCAGGGGAAGTGGCTGCCATGTGATGAGGCCCCTTAAGTGGCCCTAAGGAGGAGTCAGTATATGAGACACGGAAGCAATTTGCCAACAGTCACATCTGGGACCAATCTTTGAAGTGGCTTCGTGTGGTTCATTCAGATGACATAGTACAAACACCACATTTACTCTGACTTGGGAGTCACGGGTCCTGGACCACCCGGGAAGCTGCTTCCAAGTTCTTGCTCTTCAAAACCATCAGCACTCCCTCTCTGAAGCCGCCAAGCTCCAGGGCAGTTTGTCAGGTAGCAATCGCTCCCAGCACAGGCTCACCTTGGTGTTCAGGTCCTTCCTGATGTGCTTCAGCGACTTCTTCCAGTCACTCTCCTGGGTGGAGATTTTCAGGAGCATGCTCTGGATCATCTCATTCAACTCCATTGCCACCACCTCCAGGTCCGTTCGGCTTGCCTTGCTTGCTAAAGCATCCTTGTCAGCTTTCTAGGCAGAGGGGGTTCAGGGCAGCAAGATTGCTGGGGAGGGAGACCCCTGATCCCTGTGGTCAGTTTTTCTAGTTGAAGGCCATGAATGTGTAGCCTTAAGTTCAGTGGTGGTGTCTACACTGGCTCAGACACAGCTGTGGGATCTGAGCCAAACAGGAAAGTTGATCTGTGACTTTTATTTTATGTTTATATTTTTACAGAGTTTCATGTATACCATGGGATACAGGCTAGCCTTGTATCCCTTAGTCAAGGATAACCTTGAATTTCTGATTCTTCTGCTTCCAGTGGTGGGCTTATGGGCTCATGCCACTGTGCATAGTTCATGCAGTGCTGGGGATTGAAACCAGGGCTTTTTGAATGCTAGGAAGGCACTTGACCAACTGAGCTACATCCATTCCCCAGCCTGATGCCTAATTTTTTGTCTTATTTTGTTTTTTGAGACAGGATCTCACTAGGTAACCCTGGCTGTCCTGGAACTCTCTCTAAAGGTCAGGCTGGCCTTGAACTCAAAGATCCCCCTACTTCTGCCTCCTGAGTGCTGAGTGCTGGGATTAAAGGCATGTGCCCTCACCACCCAGCTCTGATTTTTTAAATAATAAATAGTGTCACTAATCTCCAGTCATGGGA
Organism: Peromyscus aztecus; assembly: GCA_902168405.1. Lineage (NCBI taxonomy): Eukaryota > Metazoa > Chordata > Mammalia > Rodentia > Cricetidae > Peromyscus > Peromyscus aztecus. Next base: position 24,374 of record CABHPQ010170654.1, on the reverse strand, counting down.
AAGAGGAGTGGGTAGGTAACTTCTGAGGCCTCCCAGAATTCCTGAGTGAATAGAGGCAGAGGGAATGCAAGCTGCTACCTTTGCCTGGGTAATTCTGATCCTGATTGGCAAATCAGAGGCACAGGATTGACAGGGAGTGGGAGGCAGGGGACCCTCTGCTTACTCACTTCTTTCAGCTCCTGATCCATTATGGTTTTATCTGCTTTAATCAGATCCAGCCTTTGGATTTCGTCCTTGAGGGTCTGAGAACAGAGCATAGACAGCCTTTATTGTGGCCTTGAGGGTAAAATCTGCTTTGTGCCTCCAACTTTGCCATATGCTAGCAAGGGAACTGGAGCCAGATGGGTAAGAAGCAGGTGGTTGGGTTAGAGGTCATGCTCACAGGCGACTGGGACAGAAGAGAAGCCACATGAGACTAGGGACAAACTAACCCTTGTAGGTGGTGTCACCAGAGGCCATCCCAAGGAACACAAACTGGTGCTGGCCATTCAGTTTCCTAGATGTTTCAGGCCAGTTCACCTCATCTAACCTACAGTGGGGTCCGAGTGTACTCTGATATCAGCAGGCCATACACTGTGCTCAAGAATTAGAGCGAAACCCTTAATTCCTGCCATATAATTTCATGAAATCCCCTATTAGAGCTGGCCTGTTTCCACCTAATAAATACCTCCCATGCCAGGCGATGGTGGTGCACATCTTTAATCCTAGCACTCAGGAGGCAGAGACAGGAGGATCTCTGTGAGTTCAAGGCCAGCCTGGGCTACAGAGCAGGTTCCAGGACAGACACAGCTGTTACACAGAGAAACCCTTTATGCGTGGGGGATTTTAAAAAAAGATTCATGTGTATGATGTTTTACTTGCATGTTGGTGTGGGCACCACATATATGCCTGGTGCTCATGGAATTCAGAAGAGGGCATTGAATGCCCTGGAACTGGAATTACAGATAATTTTAAGTTGCCACGTGGGGGCTGGGAATGAAACCCAGGTCCTCTGCAAAAGCAGCCAGTGCTCTTAACAGATGAACCATTTCTCCAGCCCCTGAGATTTACTTTTTTATTTTATTTATTTATTTATTTATTTATTTATTTATTTATTTATTTATTTATTTATTTTCTTGAGACAGGGTTTTCCTGTGTAGCCCTGGCTGTCCTGGAACTCACTCTATAGACCAGGCTGTCCTCAAACTCACAGAGATTCACCTGCCTCTGCCACCCTAGTGCTGGGATTAAAGGCGTGCGCCACCACCACCTGGCTAATTGAAGTGTAATTTATACAAAATAAAATGTCATCCGTTTCCCTTCATTTAGTGGACCCTTCTATAAACCCTTTGGGGAGGGTCTCACGGTCCCAAGGGGAATTCTCCTGTGCCTCCCTCTTGTTCCTCAGACCTCCGGACCTTGAAGCCATCCACGCGAATCTGGAGCTTTTCCACTATCCTGTCCAGCACCACGTAGTTACTCTTCATTTTATCTATCTGGTGGCCCCAAACTCTCTCAAGTTCTTCTTCCTAAATGGGAGAGACAATGACATCTAAGGCCTCTGTTTCTGATGTTGCCAAAATGGAACGGGCCCTGAGATCAAGAAGAAATACCAGGTCTGCGCACACCAGTCTGGCTTCTGAAAGCACACGAAATACCGACTGACAGGGACAACATGAATTCTGCATGGATGCAGCTGATAGACCACCCCACTCACTTCCACAGAGCGTGATTGGGAGGGTGATAGTCAAGAGGCTGGTCCCTAGCTCAAACCAAGCCACCATCTTCTCAAAAGCTCCTCTCTGACCATGACACTAACCTGTAGCCTGGCTTTCTGGAGGACAGCAATCTTTTCCTCCAGGACATTCACTATGTTACCAAGCTTTCCAGAGCTTCCCATGTTAGCTGAAAGTGAAAAGAGGAAGTGACTGTTAGGAGCAATGATGGGGTATGATGGCAGAGCTCCCACGCTTGTGCCATGTCCCAAAGAAATAAAGTGAACCTGGGGGTGACTTGAAGAGGATGGTAGATGTTCTTGATACAGTTTTTTTTTATTATGTACATAGCATGTATATACATGTATGCATGTATGTACATAGCAGGCCAGAAGAGGGCACCAGATTTCATTACAGATGGTTGTGAGCCACCATGTGGTTGCTGGGAATTGAACTCAGGACCTTTGGAAGAGCAGTCAGTGCTCTTAACCTCTGAGCCATCTCTCCAGCCCCCTTGATACAGTTTTTAAAAACTTCACAAAAGAACATATGAACCAAGCATGGTGGTGCACACCTTTAACCCAGCACTTAGGAAACAGAGGCAGGCAGATCTCTGTGAGTTCAAAGTCAACCTGGTCTACATGAGTTCCAGGACAACCAGAGCTGTCAAAAAAAAAAAAAAAAAAAAAAAAAAAGCTAAGTGTGGTGCTGTATACTTGTAATTATAGCGCTCAGCAAATGGAGGCAGGGGAATCTAAAGTTCAAGATAAAAGGAATAAATTATTAAGAGGCTAGTGCTTAAGCCAAAGGAATGGGCTTTGTTTGGTTAAAGTTTGAATGCAGACCTCGTTGAGGAAACCTAAGGAGCCAGACTACAGGGAGGACCTGAGCCTCTGCTGCCCTCCCCATGGTTGGCCAGGCCTACCTAGGTAGTTTAGGCGCTGGTTCAGGTTGGTTGACAGATGGGCAACCTCTTCTTTCAGGGAGTCATGCCTGACAGGAATCTGGGCTATGTGGCTCATGGAGTACTGGACAGCCCTCTTCTTCTCTTCAGGACTCACAGCCTGCATGGCAGTCATCATGGCCTGGGACAGGACTGATTTGGTTCTGGTGGGTTGAATGGCTGGTGTGAACTCTTCATGTAAGTCTTCCAGCTCATCCTCACTGAAGGGAATGAAGCTGGTGGCCCCACGGCTAAGTCCTGCACCCAGGGAATCTGCAAAGGCCCCTAAAGGCCCTGCTGCTGCTGTGGTTGAGGCTAAAGAAGCCATTTTGGTTGCAGGAACATCTTTGACTGCCTTGGCAGCAACTTTGGCTGCCTGGGCAGCTGTGTTTGCTGCAGCTGCATAAGCTGCAGCAGTTGCTACAGCTACAGCAACAGCAGACCTCAGCTTCTTCAGATGTAATGAGTCCTTAGGGTGTGCTACTGGGGTCTTGTCCTTCCCGGCCCTATCTTTGTGGACCATGTCCTTGGGAGCTCTGTCTTGGGGAGCCACATCTTTAGGGCCTCTGTGCTTGGAAGCTCTGTCCTTGGGGGCTCTGTGCTGAGGCATCCTATCCTTGGGAATCCTATCCTGGGGAGCCCCTTCCTTGGGAATCTCATCTTGGGGAGCCCCTTCCTTGGGAATCCCATCCTGGGGAGCCTCTTCCTTGGGAATTCCATCCTGGGGAGCCTCTTTCTTGGGAATTCCATCCTGGAGAGCCTCTTTCTTGGGAATTCCATCCTGGAGAGCCTCTTTCTTGGGAATTTCATCCTGGAGAGCCTCTTTCTTGGGAATTCCATCCTGGGGAGCCTCTTTCTTGGGAATCTCCTCCTGGGAAGCCTCTTCCATGGGAATCTCATCCTGGGAAGACCCATCCTTAGGGATCTCTTCCTGAGACTCCTCAATGTACTCATATTGATAGTCAATTTCTTGAAGATCCGAAAGCCGGTGGGTTCCTGCTTTAGAACCTTGGTGTTGTAGCAGTGGCTGAGGCCATGATGATCCAACTTCCATGGCTGGGAAAGGAGCCCTGTACATCTGGCCTTGAGGGCCAAATGGACCTAGACTAGGCTGGAAGGTACCCATAGGCCAAGCGTTAGCCCCAGGCCAGCCTCTTGGTGGTAAGGGCCATGCACCTGGGGCAGCCAGTCCAGGTCTAGACCAAGGGGCTGGGATGAAACCAGGCCTCACACTGGGCCCTGGTACATTCCCAGGCCCAAATGCAGACCCAGTGACAAACTGAGACATGGAGGCCTGAGCCTGCTCTGGCCCTGGAGGGCCTCTAAACTCAAGGGCCTGAGCGAGCTCCTCCTCCTCAAGGGCTCTTGCAGCTTCAAAATGCACGACTGCCTGTAAAGGGATCGCACTCTGGAGGGGGTAGCCACCATCCTCAGACTGCCTCTCCAGAATAGAGGACATGCTCTGCCATGCGTTGGACATATCCAGTTCCGGCTTAGAAGGTGCCTGTAGGGGAGGGGGCTGAGTTGACTGTCTGGTCTCATGATACCTTTATCCCACTCCTCCTCCTCCTGTACTCACCTGAGTGAACATGGCCTCATGGAGGCCACTCCAGAGCACCATGTCCTCAGATTGGGGAACAGAGCGAAGCCTCTCCTGGAGGGCAACCTGTGCAGTGGGATGGAGAATGAGGGTGAGCCAGGGTAGGGCTGGGGGTGGGTGTTGCTGGCATAGGTATGACTACCTGTTCTTGTTCACTGAAACCCTTTCCAGACTACGCTGTTCTTCATACCCATTTCAGCTCCCACTGCCCAGGGCAAGAGACCAGAATCCCAGGATCTCACCACTTCCCGCTGCAGGGCACCCAACTTCCGGTTCTGTATTTTCAAGTCTTCACAAACAAGCTCCATTCTTTCTGGGTTTACCTGTCCAAGAAGCCTAATCTGAGGCTGGGGTACAGGTTCTGGTCCCAGCCTGGCTGCTTCTCAGCATATTAGGTGACTGAGTTTGGAATGAAAGAATGGAATTTTCCAAGAAAGAAAAGATTCCAAAGATTAAAGAAAAAGTTTGGGAAGTCCCAGGCTAAAAACATTCAACAGTCTCTGAGCTTTTCAGAACACTGAATGGGTAGACCATTAAAAAATCTTATCTGGGCAGTGATGGTGCAGGCCTTTAATCCCAGCACTTGGGAGGCAGAGGCAGGCAGATCTCTGTGAGTTCAAGGCCAGCCTGGGCTACAGAGTGAGTTCCAGGACAGCCAGAGCTACACAGAGAAACCCTGTCTCAAGAAAAAACAAAAACAGCCGGGCGGTAGTGGCGCACACTTTTAATCCCAGCACTCAGGAGGCAGGGGCGGGTGAATCTCTGTGAGTTTGAGGCCAGCCTGGTCTACAGAGCGAGTTCCAGGACAGACTCCAAAAGCTACACAGAGAAACTCTATCTTTAACCCCCTATTCCAAAAAAAAAAGAAAAAGAAAAAGAAAAAAGAAAAGAAAGAAAGAAAGAAAGAAAGAAAGAGAGAAAGAAAGAAAGAAAGAAAGAAAGAAAGAAAGAAAGAAAGAAAGAAAGAAAGAAAGAAAGAAAGAAAGAAAGAAAGAAAGAAAGAAAGAAAGAAAAACCAACCAACAACAACAAAAAAGAGTCCTCATGAGGAAAGTTGGCAGTGCAGCTCAGTGGACAGAGTACTTGCTAAGCATATATGAGACCCAAGGTTTATTCCCAGTGCTGCATAAAACCAGGAGTGATTGTGCATGCTTGTAATCCTAGCACTGTGCCGTGGAGCAGGAGGGTAGAAGACCTAAGTCATTCTCTACTACCCATTGGGCTGGAGGCCAGGCTGGGCTGTTAGAGACCTGTTACAGAGCAGATGAAAATGAAACAGAAAAACAAATCTGCAAGAGCTGGGCCAAGAAGGAATTGTTTCTCAGACAGACTTGCCCCAAGGTGTCCTTTCTAGTGGTACAGCCTACTTTTGTGTGTCAACGTGACACAAGCTGGAGTCATCAGAGAAAGAAGCCTCAGCTGAGAAAATGCCTCCTTCAGATCCCACTGTAAGACCTTTTCTCATTTAGTGATCAAGGGGAAGGGCCCAGCCCATGGTGGGTGGTGCCATCCCTGGGCTTCTGGTCCTGGGTTCTATAAGAAGGTGGGCTGACTACTGGCTATGGGTGGGTTAGGACCTCTGTTGGTCTTTTCTGTGTCGAACACACAGATTGCAAGCCCAGCGCCACTTTGAGATCTTTGGCAGCAGTTAACTATGCAGCTCACACACGATTGAGCCTGTATGAAAATGAGTATTCAGAGACGGGTAATGCCTGGGGGGCACTCACCAACCTAAGACAGAGCACCTGTGTGGCCTGGGCAGGCGTCTCCATGACGGGTAAGGAGACCTGCTGACGTCCCATGCAACCTAAGTCAGAAGCTCATTTTTTAGTAAAAGGGGGACCTGTAGGGCCCTGGCCCCCGTTTTGGGTAACTGTTGCCTTGCTTGCTGACCTTCACCTTGATATCCTCCCTATGCTAATTCCCTCCCGGGTTCCACCCTCCTGAATGCTTAAGGGAAGTTCCTTGTCTGTGTATCCTGCATAATGGGCGTTAATAGCTTAGATGCAAGATTGTAAAACATCAGTAGCGAACTTCTGCCCTCCAGGGTTCTCCCATTGTGCTGTAAGCCTGTATTTAAGACCTCTTCCCTCCTTCAATAAACAGCATTTGGCATTAAATTAAAAAAAAAAAAAAAGAAGGTGGGCTGAGCAAGCCATGGGAAGTGATTCAGTAAGCAGCACCCCTCCATGGCAGCAGCTCCTGCCTCCAAGATCCTGCCGTTTGAGCTCCTGTCCTGACTTCCTTCAGTGCTGAACAGCAATGCTGAAATGCAAGCCTAATAAATAATAAAACCTTTCCTTCCCAACTTGCTTTTTGGTCATGGTGTTTGGTCACAGCAATAGAAATCTTAACTAAGACACTACCATTTCAAGGTCCTGCTTCCTGACCCAGCCCCAGATCATTCTGACACTCAAATGCCACATTAAACCACACTGTTTGGGGTAAAATGACTCAACCTCGGCTGATTGCATCAGCTGTGGACTGGATGGAGGCTGCTGCCTCTTGCTCCAGGATTCTGTGTCGTCCCATGGTTGACTAGGCTGTGTTCAGGCTGATGACTTGGAGTTACAGAAAGAGTTTGTGTGTCTGTACCCAGTTTTTCCTGCTTTTCAGTGTGGTTAATGCTTCCAGTGGGGGGAGAGCTGGTAACGCTGAATTCTGGAGTTGCCAACTCTTGGACAACTCTAAACTTCCCAGCACATACAAAGTGTCTCACAACCGTCTGTATCTCCAGGTCTAGGGGATCTGACACCTTCTTCTGGCCTCTGCAGGCACCAGACATGCACGCAGTGCACAGACATGCAGGCAGGCAAAACACCCATACATATAAATTAAAAAACAAAGCATATGTGAAGCAATTTAGAAAGTAAAACAATAAATTCTATTATTTATCCTAAGTCAAGATGAACTGGGTCTCTGTTACTGATAACTGATGCTTAAGGAAGGAGAGTGAGGAATGTAGGGGACCACAGAAAGTTCAGGGGGACAGGACAAACGGCTCGGGTGGGTTAAACTCCTTCTCTTCCCTTTATGGTCACATTCTCTAAGAACAGGCCTTCCAGAATTTTCCTTACTGCCCTAGCCCCTAGAGGTCTAACCAGCATGGCAACAAAGGGTAAGGGTCGAGAGATGCTACCTTTCCAAATATATACTTCATCAGGTCCACGTCCTTCTGGAGGGTTTCAACAGTGTTCTTGAGTGCATGGAGGTCCGTGAGTAAGTCCTGCAGAGTCTTCATAAACTGCACAGGAAAAGGGGGAAGCCCGGAGTCAGGAGGGACAGGCCTGAGTCAGATCAGAAGCTCTTGGTGACAGCCATCTATGCGATCCTCTTGGTTCTCGGAAGGCTTAAGATGGATGTACCCACAAACCAGTGTGTGTGTGTGTGTGTGTGTGTGTGTGTGATGGATATTGGCCATGATGGTCTTGAGAGAAACAGCACAAGCAGCCCCCATGTGGGAGCCCTTGGAGGATCAGAAGCAGGGGAGATGGGACTAAGTTTCCATATTTACTTATTTTAATTAAAAATGACCTATTGACTGTTTGACTGGCTTTTAGAGGCACAGTCTCTGTACACCCCAGGCTGGCCTGGAACTTACTATGCAGCCAACACCAACCTAGAATTCTCCTGCCTCTGCCTCCTAAGTCCTGTGAATTCACATTTTTCAAAGATTTCTCTGACAACGTGTACAGACTGATTCTGGTTGGTGACAGAGGAAGTCAGGGACTAGCAAGGTAACCTCTGGGATGGAACTCGTGTTTGCACTGGTGGGATCATAGCTCAGCTCACAATGATTGGGACTTTTTAGGTATTGATTCACTTGCCCACTATAAAATGGTTGTGAAGGGAAAGTCATTATGTGTATAGATGCCCCAATATATAACTAACATTCAGCAAACAGCAAAATGGCACAAGCCAGTACCTATGGTTATATGCAGGGCAAATGTATGGAACTTTCCATTAAAAGGTGGAGAGTGAGCCAGGCGGTGGTGGCACACACCTTTAATCTCGGCACTCAGGAGAAAGAGGCAGGTGGATCTCTGTGAGACCAGCCTGGTCTACAGAATTCTGGGACAGTCAGGGTAACATAGAGAAAGCCTGTTTGGAGAGGAAAAAAGGAAGGAAGGAAGGAAGGAAGGAAGGAAGGAAGGAAGGAAGATCCAGCTACATGCTGTCTAAAGCACACTTTTATGGTGTGTGTGCTCATGCATGCAGGTGCATCTCTGTGTGTAGCCCAGCAGTCGCCCTGGGTGTTGTTCCTCGGGTACCATCCACCTTATTTTTTGAACTGGGGCTCCTTGATTAGTCTAGGTTGACTGGCCAGCAAGTCCTCCTGACTCTGCATCCCGGCACTGGGATTCCAGGCACAAAACGCCATGTCTTTCTCTTCTTGTGCTTCTTTCTTTCTTTCAGCCAAGAGCACTGCCTTTCTTTCTCCCCACCCCCACTCTCTTTCTTTGAGACATGGTCTTGTTATGTAGTCCAGGCTGGCCTGAAACTTGAAGTCCTTTGCCTCAGCCTCAGCCTTAGGAAAGCTAAATTTCCAGGCGTGAGACATATTTCAAACTCAAAGTCATAAATAAGTTGAAAGTAAAAGAACAGAAAAAGATACTCTCTGAAAGCAGTAACCTAGAGAAGTCTAGAGGGGTGTGCCAACACCAGACACGTCGGCACTTAACGGCTGCGGGAGCAGCGTTCACAGAGGCATTTACCGTGGCTGACGTGACTATATCACTAAACAAATGTCTCAGTGCAGTGGCTTAACCTTCTGACTTAAGACACTGAGACAGCTGGTAGTGATGGCCCATGACCATAATCCTCAAAATCAGGAGGGAGAGGAAGAAGGATCAGGAGAAAAAGGTCATCCTCAGCTACATAACAAGTTTGAGACAAGCCTGGGCTACACAAGACTGTCTCAAAATTAGCTAGCTGCTGGTCATGGTGGTGCATACATAGAAAGACCCTGTCTCAATAAACAAACAGCCAGGCGGTGGTGATGCACACCTTTAATCCCGGTGCTCAGGAGGCAGAGGCAGGTGGATCTCTGTGAATTCGAGGCCAGCCTGGTCTACAGAGCGAGCATTTGCAGGTGACATTATCTTCCACTTAGAAAGTGCTAAGGTGGGACTGGAGAATACTTCAGTGCTTAAGAGTGCTTGTTGCTCTTGCAAAGAACCTGGGTTCAGTTCCCTGAACCCATATGGTGATTCACAACCATCCTTAACTCTACTTCCAGGGGACACCCTCTTCTGACCTCTACTGGTACCACACAAGTCTGTGGTGCGATTAAAGGGTGAGTCACCATGCTCAGCTCAGCCAAAACAATTTTAAAGACCCACATAGGAGATCTTGTACTTCCAGATTTCAAACATCACTGTAAGACGAAAGTAGTGGTACAGTTATGTGGTGCTGGGATCACAGCTCGGGTTCAGAGCACAGTGCCCTGGTTTCTATCCCCAATACGGGAAAAAAAGAAAAAAAAAAAGTGTGGTATTGGCATAAGGACAGATGTACAGATCAATGGAGCAATATTGACAGCCTAGAAATAAACTGACAAATTTACATACTAACTAGTAAAAATTTATTGATTTTATGTGTATGAATCTTTTGCCTGTATTTATGTCTGTGTACCACATGTGTGCCCCACAAAGGCCAGAAGAGAGCATCAGCTCGCCTAGGACTAGAGTTACATACAGATGGTTGTAAGAGCCATCATGTGGGTGCTGGGAATTGAGCCTGGGTCCTTTGGAACAGCAGCCAGTACTCTTAATTTTTAATCCTTGGCCAATTTTTTTTTTAAGATTTATTTATTTATTACGTATACAGTGATCTGCCTGCATGTGTCCCTGCAGGCCAGAAGAGGGCACCAGATCTCATTACAGATGGTTGTGAGCCACCATGTGGTTGCTGGGAATTGAACTCAGGACCTCTGGAAGAACAGTCAGTGCTCTTAACCTCTGAGCCATCTCTCCAGCCCTTTTTTTTTGGGGGGGGGGAGGTGTTTTCAAGACAGAGTTTCTCTGTGTAGTTTTGGTGCCTGTCCTGGATCTCACTCTGTAGACCAGGCTGGCCTCGAACTCACAGAGATCCGCCTGGCTCTGCGTTCTGAGTGCTGGGATTAAAGGCGTGCGCCACTGCCACCCATCTCCCTTGACCAATTTTTAACACAAGCACCAAGATGATTCAGTGAGGGAAACGATCATTTGTTTAACAAATGGTGCCAGGATAATTACATGTAAAAGTTGTCTCATATGGTGGCTTGTGTCTGTAGTCCCCGCTACTTGGGAGACAGAGCCTAGGAGTTTGAAGCCAGTTCAAGGTCTTTAAAAAAAGAAAAAGTGGGAGTGGGGTGTGCTAGAGAGATAGCTCAGCAGTTAAGGGTACTTGGTACTTTCTAGAGGAACTGAGTTCAGTTCCCAGCACCCAAGTAACTCCAGAGGCTCTAATGCCCTCTTCTGGCCTCCAAGGGCAAATGCACTCACTTGCGCATACACACAGACACAAATGCATACAACATAATTACAAACAAAAATAAAAATAAATATTTTTGGAGATAGAGTCTTTCTATGTGGCCCTAGCTGTCCTGGAACTCAATATGTAGACCAGGCTGGCCTCAAACTCACAGAGATCTGCCTGCCTCTGAAGCTGAGTATTGGGATTAGAGGTATGCACCACCACACCTTGCTAAAAATAACTCTTTTTAAAGAATCTGCAGAAACTTGTTCATCAATGTTCATAACAGCACTAGCCATACTAGCCTGAAATGATAACAAACCCAAATGTCCATCAGCTGATAAATCAAATGTAACATATGCACAGAAACACAATATTACTTGGCCATAAAATAACAAGGTACTGGTAAATGATTTGGCATAGAGGTTAACCTGTGAAACCTTGCAATAAAACGAAATACTGGAAGCCCAAGGGGGCAGGAGTGGGGAGGGACTGCTAATCATTAAGGAATTTCTTCTGGAGCTCTTGATAATGTCCTAAAATTAGATTGCAAGAGTCACACAATTCTGTGAATGCACTACAGCAAATCAACATTGGAATACTGGACCTTGCATTCCCTGTCACCACAAACGCCAACGAGCAGAGACAAGAATTGAATCTGGGAGTTGTGCTGTGTTTGGAGAGCAGGTGATCCGAGAAAACAGTGATTTACCGTCCTAAAAAAGCTGCCTCTCACCTGGCTCTAGCCAGTAGGCTGCAGGAGGAGGACAAAGGTCGTCGTCATCTTGCCCCTCTGGTTAGGTGTCAGACCTGTGATGCTTATGTCTCTGCTGTTACCATTCCTTGAACTCTCATTTTTGGAAACTGAGTCTAGTCCTTGTCTGCTAGTGTCAATCCCGTGTTCTTCCAGGCCCCACCTAGACCGGAGAGCTAACTCAGGACAAGCAAGCCAGTAAGTGTGTGTATGCTAAGCCCTTCTCAGCATGTGTGCGGATGCCATCCTAGAAGATGGAATACAAAAATGCCCTATTTGCCCCACGCCCACTCATATCTGAACTACATACACTTCAATACATGAATTCTCCAGTCATGTGAAATATTTTAACAAAGTAGTAAAATTCCGGTATTATTATTTTTGTTTTGTTTTGTTTTGATGACAGGGTCTCACTATTTAGCTCTGGCTGTCCTGGAACCTGCTCTATAGATCAGGCTGGCCTTGAACTCACAGAGATCCACCTGCCTCTGCCTCTCAAGTGTTAGGATCAAAGGCGTGCACCACCATACCAGCAATTTTTTCCAACATTTTTATTTTAGAAACATCACAACATACTCTATCATATTGTTACTGCTAGCCTGGAGGTGGTTGATCTTTAATCCCAGCACTCAGGAGGCAGAGGCAGGTTGATCTTTGTGAGGAGGCCAGTCTGGTCTACGGAGAGAGTTCCAGAATAGCCAGGACTACACAGAGAGACCCTGTCTTGAAAAACCAAAGAGTCACTGCTAACTCTGTTGAAAGTGAGAATGATATGATTGGATGGGGTTTTAAGTCCTCGTCTACTGTAGTGGGAAAGTGTTCTTCCGAAAAGACCTGTGTGTGATATGTAGGACCCACTGTCCATTGGTGATTCCTCTCCCCTGTCTCCCTTTGAGCCACTCAGGGACCAAACACCTCGAGCAGGAATAACTTCCCTCCACAAACACGGCTAGGCTCTAGGTCGGGCCACACCTGAAATCCCAGCACCGGGAGGCAGGGGCATCAGGAAGTCAAGATCATCCTCCACTACAGAGTAAGTTTGAGGCAGCCTTGGCTGTATGAGACCTCATCTCAAAAACAAACAATAAGCACCCCTCCAAAAAAAAAGATCTCTGGAAAGATGGACGAATCTTTGGGCTGCCCTGTAAGTGAAGGCAGCAGGGTAAAGCAGGACTCTGTTCAGGGACCCAGCTGCTGCCTCATGTGCCTGGGATGTGCCCTGGATCTAGGAGAACAGGGGCCTTAGGGGAAGGGCCAATGTCTTCCTCTGCCCGAAGCACTCAGGCCGCAGACTGGACTGAGGTGGAGCTGAGCTCACAGCGAAGCAAGTCCAGAAGCTAACCAGCCTAGAGCAGACAGAGAAGCTGGGCTTGTCCAAACTGTGACTGCTCCCTCTCCCTTTAAGAGGTACACCAAGGGCAATCAGCCACACAGGCTGACACAGCCATATCCAGAGCTGTGAAAAATGGGAACGACCTCCCCTCCAAAGGAGACTGAAGAACGGAAGAGTACTTTGCAATACTGTGGGAAGGGTGATACCAGAGTCCAAAGTGTTTGTTACTGTTCTCACAGCAGCTCTGACCTTTTCTCTAAAACCAACGCCTGTAAGCAACGTCACACAACCCAAATCAAAGTCAACTCTAATGTTGTAATGTCTTTTTTTTTTTTTTTTTTTTTTTTTATTAGGTGTTGTTTATTAGAGACAGGGTTTCTCTGGCTGTCCTGGAACTCACTTTGTAGATCAGGCTGGCCTTGAACTCACAGAGATCTGCCTTCCTCTGCCTCAAGTGCTGGGATTAAAGGCGTGCGCCACCACAACTTTAATCCCAGCTGGAACAATCTTAATAACAAAGAGCTAATGTCATTCTTAATTTTCTCCTATGAAGCCAGGTGCCAGAGTCATTCATTAAGAAAAGCCAAGGTTTCAATCAGACAGGGACCAACAAAGGCAGCTTTCTGGGAGATGAGGCGTCTGGTGGGGGTGGGGGTGGGGTGGTGTCAGGGAGAGGCCTGCAATTTGGGGAAAGCCTGCTAGAGGGCGCTGGTGCACAGGAACGTGAAAGGGCTGCGCTGGTGACAGACTGGGTTACAATGTGGAAAGGATGGCTGAGGCTTGCTTCTTTCTTCTCCCCTTCTCCCCTCATCTTTCCTTTCCTTCCTCCCCCTCTTCCTGAGAAAAGGGTCTGGCTATCTAGCTACAGCTGGCCGGGAACCTGATATGTAGACCAAACTGACCTTGAGGTAATCCTGCCTCTCCAGTTCTCCGGTTACAGGCTTGTTACTCACACCAGCCCAGAGCCCAGGTTTCCTTCCTTCCTTCCTTCCTTTCTTCCTTCCTTCCTTCCTTCCTTCCTTCCTTCCTTCCTTCCTTTCTTCCTTCCTTCCTTCCTTCCTTCCTTCCTTCCTTCCTTCCTTCCTCCCTCCCTCCCTCCCTTCCTTCCTTCTTCCTTTTTTTCTTCAAGACAGGGTTTCTCAGTGTAACCCTGGCTGTACTGGAACTCACTCTGTAGATCAGGCTGGCTTTGAACTCAGAGATCCTCCTGCCTCTGCCTCCAAGTGCTGGGATTAAAGGCGTGTGCCACCACTGCCTGGCAAGCCTAGGTTTTCTAATCCAGCAGTCCTCACCTGTGTCAGTGGGCACCTGCTGGTACCTGGAAGTGTTTTCAGTTGCTATAAGCAACTCCTGGTGTCTGTGGCTATTACCCAGCATCCTCTAATGTACAGGACAGCTCTAAGCCACAAAGAATGATCCTACCCACAATGTCTATAGTACTGGGGTAGAGAAGCCCTACAATCTAAACCTGCTTAATAATGACTTGTTGTGGGACCAATGTGCTGACGGACTCTCCAAGGCCTCTTGCCCACCATGGGGCAGAAGCCCCCAACCAGCCCAGAGAAAGGGTGTGGAAGGGTTCAACGGAGGCAACCCTCAGCATCTCTGTGATGTCTGGCCTGCCGTCCTCACTGTCTGGTGCATGCCCTTAGCTAAGCTAAGCAGCTTCACTGTTTCTGCACCAGCTACCATGGCAACCTCTTTCAATGGGTCATTGTGGTAACCCTGGGCAACTTCAATCAGGCTGGGACTAGGCAACCTGCTCTAACGGCTGGGACATTCCTTATCGGTACAAACAGTCCTCTCAGGGTTTCAGTGCCAGGTCCGAACCTGTCCACAAGACCTCTCCAGAGCTGGATAGGTGATCTGCTCAGGCACTTGAGAATTCTAGAAGTCCTTATTCGCCAAGGCCAAAGACCATGGAGGCAGGCTGTGGCTAGCACTTCCGACATCTGTGTCCACCGGTCCGTCCTGCCATAGGCCAGGCCATGGGGACAGCCTTGTCTCCTGCCATAGGCCAGGCCATGGGGACAACCTTGTCTCCTGCCATAGGCCAGGCCATGGGGACAGCCTTGTCTCCTGCAGTGCTGTCTTGAAGCCCCACAAAGCTGATGCTGGCCCAGGCGCACCTTGCTCAGTTCTGTTCCTGCACACATACACATCTTTTCTATCCTTTTGCATAGTTGGAGGACATTTTATTCCTCAGAAAGAAAATCCTTTCTCCGTTAGCAATCACTCTTCATGCCTCTTCTTCCTAGAAACCACGAATCTCCTCCCCGGGTACCTGGACTGACTTACCTCTTCTGGACACTTTCTATAAATGGACTCTCACAGCTTCTCTTTTCAGCCCCTCCCTGCAGCAGGATGATTGACATGCCATCCTGTGTTGCTTCCATTTGGCTGTGTTGGCCGGATAGGGCTCCTGCTCCGTCCAGCACTCACAGACCCAGGTCCCTGTGTTCCCACAGGGTCCCAGGACTTCCTGACTCACTGAGATTGTATCCACCAGGTTGCCTGTTCAGTCTAAATCTCTGGATGATAATAATGATGGTAAGCATAGGCAGGGCACCTAGAATCTGGCATGTATGATTTATAGTTAGTGAGAAATCTTTTTGCTTTTTTTTTTTTTAAGATGGGCACTCATGTGTCTCAGACTGACCCTGAACTATATTTATCAAGGATGACCTTGAACCCCAGATCCTCTTCCTGCACCACTCAAGGATGCTGCCTCCATAACTGGTTTATGGGGTGCTGGGTTGGAACCCAGGCCTCATACTAGGCAGGTACTCTGTGAACTGAGCTATATCTTCAGCCCCAGTCTGTGTGAGTTCCAACTTCAATCCTGGGATGAGGAAATATCCATCCACAGTTATCAAGCCCCACCCTTTCCCACTAGCAAAAAAGGCTGGAATTGTTGGACAGACCCATGCTGTCTGCCTGCTCACTCTGCCAGGTTTCCGCTAGCTTCTCTGTTTCGACCTGTAATGACCTCATATGCTCAGTTAACCTGTGCCTCCTCTTTTCCATCTGAAAACTAGAATAAGCACATGCCTCGTAGATCTACAACAGAGCTTAAAGGTACACCAGAGGCAAAGTGTAAAGCTCATGTGGTACACAGGGAGCACTCAGTTCTCCTGGACAGGGAGCACAGGGGAAGGGAGAATAAAGAAATGGGACTGATGTGAAGCCCCAAAAAGTCAGGAGACAGGATATTGAGATGGTAGGGCATGTTTCCTTAATCATCTCTGCAAACACCTGTGTTCCCACAGTAGCTAGGTCAGCCCCAGCAGCCCCTCTGTGGTAGATGTTCAGTCTAGGCTCTCATCTGAGACTTGCTGGGTAACTGGTGTAACTCTACTGACTCTGCCCACATTGGAGGTGAAAGAGTCCTTCCTACATCGAAACTCCTCTCAAACTGGTGACAATTCCTCACTTCTCTCTGGCATTGGGTTTTGCTAACCATCGGAGCTCACAAACTGGTGGAGTGTGGACAGAGGTGTTCCCGGACCCAGTGCCCAGTATGGCTTCACTCCCAGTCCTGACCTGGAGCCTTGCACCTGGTCCTCACAAACATCATCCTTGTCCGGCTGGCACACACTTTTAATCCCAGCACTCCAGAGGCAGAGGCAGGCAGATCTCTGTGAGTTTGAGGCCAGTCTGGTCTTCAGAGAAGTTCCAAGACAGCCAGGACTATTAAACAGAGAAACCCTGCCTCAAAAAACCAAAAAAACTAAAAACAAAACAAACATTGTGTGTTTTATATGGTGGTGTGTAAGTGTAGGTACACATGTGTTGTGCATACAGTGGTCAAAGGTCAACCTCGGGTGTTATCTCTTCTACCACCCAGTCTGAGGCAGAGTCTCACTTCTGCTTTGCATGACAGGATAGTTGGCCCTTGATTTCTGAGAATTCTCCTGTCTCTAACCCCATCTCACTGTAACTGAATTGGAATTGGGCCTAGAAAGATGTCTCAGCAATTAAGAGCTTTTACTATTCTTACAGAGGTCCTAAGTTCAGTTCCCAGCACCCATGTTGGGTGGTTCATAACCAGCCGTAATTCCAGCTCTAGGGGGATCTGACACCTTCTTCTCTGCTCCAAGAGCACCTTCACACATGTGTATACAAACAAACACCCAGTCAGTGTCACACACACACACACACACACACACACACACACACGCACTCAAGAGAGACAGAGACAGAGAGAAGGAGGGAGAGAGATAATTTAAAAAGAAAACTGGCATTATAGCAACAGACTACTCTGTCTTTTACATGGTTCAGGGGATCTGAACTCGGATGATCCTCATGTTTATATAGCAAACATTCTACCGCGTGAGCCATCTCCACAATCCAAATCAGCTAATTTCAATAAACAATTCACTACAGAGAAACCCTGTCTCGAAAAAAAAACAAAAAACAAAAACAAAAATAAATAAATAAAGAATTCAGTGGTACTGACTCCATGAAAAAAAGTTCAACATCCGTCACTCTGATGGAGTTTCAAACATCTCCATCACTCCAAAATACAATCCCATATCCACCAAGTTACCATGCCCTGTGGCTCCTGGAAACTGCCAATCAGCCTTCTGGGTATGTGCATTGTCTAGTCTGGATATTTCACAACAGTGGAATCCTGTATTATGTTGTCTGTTGTGTATGGCTTCTTTCCTTGGTATGCAACTAACGATCTTGGCTTTTGACTAACTCCAAGCTTTCACCTATTCTCATGCCATAAGTGGACCTGTCCCATCACTAGGGAAGAGAGGGAGGGGACAAGATGTCTAGGAGGAGAGATTGGGTCTAGAGCCAGGACAGAGTTTACCTTTGCTAAGGCTTCCTCATTGCCCTCCACTCTCTTCAGGATCTTGATCATATTCCACATTTCCTCAGCGGGCCGCTTGGCCCCTTCGCTGGCCTCTAGCAGCTGCGTAGTAGAGGGCATGGTCTTTATCACAGACACCTGACTCTCTAACTTGTTGAGACGCTCTACTACATTGTCGAAGACGTTGCTGAGCCTCCTCATGGGGTTGACGATGGGCTGGGCTTCTCCTTCCCTGGGCATGAGCACCACCTGTGAGGTCTGAAGGAAATCTTCTTCCCCTGAAAGAACTTTCTTGAGCCCACCGATATGGATGTGATCCAGGATGCCCTGGATCAGGAGATGAAGGGCCTTGAAGTTCACCACCCCACACTGTGGTATGGCTATGTTGGCCAGCTCGGCGAACGTGACCGAGAAGCTCATCCTGCCAAGGGATGGGTTGATGTGGCAAGGCTTCTGGGTGTCCTTGGGAACAAGTGGTGACTTTCAATGATCTGAACTGCTGCACAGACAGGTCCCAAGAGGCTCAGGGTGGCAAGTCATAACGGTCAGCAAGGAATGGCCTCTGTCCTTGTCAGAGCTCAGATCAGAGTCTCTGGTTGCTAGGACACCAGAGAACGTGGCTGAGCGAGCATGCTTATGAGAGCTCAGTGTGGGGTGAGAGTTCATAGGTGAGCCTCACCCAGAGGTGTTCAATTAGTATTTGACGATGCTTCAGGAGTGAATGGCAGCCTTTCATTCAAGCCCTCTGATTATATAAGGCTTATGACTCTAAGTGTCACACAGGGAGGTAATGGAGGGGCAGCTCACCCCTTGGAAGTCTCTGGAATCAGTACAGAATACAGTTTTCATGGAGTCATAAAGGCCCGGGTTTTAAGAAAAGAGGATGAGAAAAGAGTCTGAAGAATGAAGCGGGTTTCTGGATGTGGCCAAAGACACCTCCACCCCACCCTAACAGCACCACTCAGGCACTTATTCCTGGAGAAAGAAGACAAGGAGGTGAGGCCATGTTATGTCCAAGTGTTGTATGTTCCAGTAACCCAGGTGATAATGCCTCTTGAGTGTTGGGATCCTAGGCATGTGTAACATGCTAGGCTTCATTGGCAGACATGGTAGTGTGCACTTTTAGTTCTAGCACTCAGGAGGCAGAGGCAGGAGGATCTCTGAGTTTGAGGCCAGCCTGGTCTACATAGTAAGTTTTAGAACTGCCAGGGCTGCACCGACACAGAGAAACACCGTCTTGAAAAAGAAAGAAAAAGATGCTGAACAGAGAGGTGTGGTTACTGCGCACAACTGGACAAAGGGGGGGGCGATCATATAGAGATAAACAAGGAGGTGGGTTTATGCTGTACAGATGAAACAATGAGGCAGGTGAGCTAATCTTCAGAGAGGCAGTCTCAGTAGCAGAGCATCTTTAGGCCATAAACACCCTACAAGAGAAAGCTGTGATGGCTATTTCCTACACACATGGACTAGAAGAGAAGACTTTGCCATCCCTCTGGGTCTTGCTATGGCTGTGTCCATATCCACAGCATTTACTCAGGGCATTCTTCACTTTCCACATCCCCCCACTTTCTTATATCTTAGATGTTCAGGATGTGAAAGGACCAGTATTGGTACAAGACATCCCAAGACCAAGTTCTCAGCACAAAGGAGGTGTATTTGCCCCAGAGGGACAGAGGGCAGGGAATAAGAGACAAAGACAGGAGGAGACAGAGGATGAGGGAGAAGAGAACAAGGGGGAGGGGGAAGGAGTATTTGTCCTGGAGGGACACAGGACCATCTCTGGATAGAGAGAAGACAGATGTGGCCCATAGGCAAATGGCAGTTTATAAAGGTAAAAGGGGAAACCCCATGTTAGGATGAGTTGGTTTGTTTTGATTGGGTGTGTTAATTAGGGTAGCCAAAAGGGGGCTTCTGATTGCTGGACTTCAAGACTTTGATAGCTGGACCTTGGTAATCAGCTTCAGAAGGAGGAAGTGGCCAAATAAGGGAATAGACTTTGGTGGCTAGCTTTAAGAGTGTAATCTCAGGGTTAGCAAATAAGAGGGAATGGGGGAACGGCAAGGCCTGCCAGAGCCATGTTTGCCATGCTCGGTCCTACTAGAGTCCCGTCAAGATGGATCTTCATGCCTAGTCCAGGGGTGGTTCAATGCTCAACACCAGACTGCCAGGCTAAGAAGGAAGATCATAACAGCCACATGCCCATCAGGAACAAAAGGATTGTTTTAACAGGTTTAAGGGATTGGAGTCTTGAAGCTTGACAAAGCTTGTCAAGGATCCTTTTCAGAATATTAGCAGAAGAACCACTCAGATCACAAACCTTTTGCTTTTCCGGGATGTGCCCACATAATGATGTAACTGGCCATACCCACAGTATCAAGGCTCCAACCACCCAGGAGATGGGTCCCAATTAATTGCCAATTATGCTGTCAAAACTGCAGGGCTGTAGCACACAGAAGAGTTCAATGGAGCTAATTGGAACTCCAGATGGTCAGAGCAGTATACCTCCAAAATAGAAGAACTCCTTAGTATAAATAGGTGTGGAAGGATGTGAGCAAGCCACTGGATGAAAAAGCATCAGCCCAGTAGGATTCTCCTTTGACCATATTACATTCAGTGACACAGTTACCAGACGCACAGCATTATCCCTCCATTTGACTGTTCGTAGCGTGTGCCTTCTCACCCTGAGGTGGGTGCTGCAGCCACTGAGGTTGCTGGCTCCTTGCCAATCCTCCACCCCCAGTAGCTGCTTGGCAAGATCTCCCATGCTGCACTCTGCCAGGCTCTGGTGGGTCACACTGCAGCTTGAAGGCCCACGCAGCTGCCTGAGCCTGCCCACTCTGCACACATCCACCCCAACAAGCTGGTTGGTTTTTTTTTTTTTTTGCCAAATGTAGTATGAAAGCAGTTAAAGCAAAAGCAGAAATGGCAACATGCTCACGTCCCGAGGCTGTGTACCCAATCCTTCCCATAGTTTAAATTTATTTTTCAAGTAGCCAGATTCACCGCCCCCTCCCCTAGAAACCAAGCACATGCCTCCCAAATGCAGCTCAAGAAATCATGAAGCAGCCATGGCCTCCACCTCACTTGCGAGTTTTCCCAAGACCTCTTTGAACATACTGACACAGAACTCCCTCTCTCTAGATTTTAACCCCAAACTCTCTTTCAAAGTGTTAACATACAACTGCCCAGCTCTAGTTCCCAGCCGTCCCCACGGCTGACAGGGGCTGCTTAGCACGTGCTGGTCCTCCCCTGCTTTTGTTTGTTCGTCCCAGCATTACTTCTTTTACCTGTGTAAGCTCTCGGGAGGTCCCCAACTTTCCCACCATGATGGACTGCACCTTCCAGCTGGGAGCCAAAACCAAACCAAAAGCCCTTCTAAAATACTCCGCTTTTTTTTTTTAATTTCCTCCTTTATATTGAAAATAGATTCTTTTCTCCTACAATAGATCCTGATATAGTTTCCCCTCCCTCTGCTCCTTCCCACCTTCCCTCCCCTCAGTGTCCACTCCCTTTCTGTCTCTCATTAGAGAAGAACAGGACTCTAAGAGATAACTCACAATGAAACATAACAAAATAAAACATAATAAGATAAAGCAAAAACTATCCTATCGAAGTTGGACAAGGCAACCCAACAGAAGGAAAAGAGTCTCAGGAGCGGGGATGAGAGTCAGAGACCCACTCTGTTGTAGTAACAGGAACAGTGCCTAAGAAACACAAAGCATCATGTTCCACGTTCACTGAGATGTTTGGTGCATAGACTAGTGTGGCTTCATAAAAAGGAGGACAGAGAGAAGCAAGAGGGTTGAAGTTCAAGGACATCCTTGCCACACAGCAAATTTGATGCCACCCTAGGATGCATGAGACCCTGTATAAAAAGAAAGGGGTAGGAGTCTAGCTAGTTTTCTTTTATTTATTTATTTATTTGTTTGTTTGTTTGATTATTTATTTATTTATTTATTTATTTGTTTGTTTGTTTGTTTATTTGTTATGTATATAGTATGTATGACTGCAGGCCAGAAGAGGGCACCAGATCTCACAGATGGTTGTGAGCCACCATGTGGTTGCTGGGAATTGAACTCAGGACCTCTGGAAGAGCAGTCAGTCCTCTTAACCTCTGAGCCATGTCTCCAGCCCCTAGCTAGTTTTCATTCACTGTTTTATGGAAATTCATTCTCTTCTCTGTATAATGGTTATAAACGTGTTGTCAGACTTGAAGGTATCCCACTTGTGTGGATGCCCAACAGGAATATTCATATATAATGTAGAAAGGCATTTGTGACACCAGTATGCATACGAACCAAAAATCCTCACAAATACCCAGGATAGCAAGACAATCTGGGCTAGTGAGATTACTCAAAGGGTAATTGCCTGCTGCCAATTGATTTGAGTTCGATCCCTGGATCCACACGGAAGACAGGGAGAACTGAGTCCTATAAGTTTTCCTGCTTTCCAAATGCACCATAGTGCATGTGCACACATGTGCCTCCATCCCATTAATAATGTAATGAACAATTTTAAAACAAAGCTGAGGCACAGTCACACAATGGACACAGCAATGGGAGGGAAGAATCATAACTGTGGACCACACGGGCAACTTTCCCAGCTATAAACACAGGCAGGAGAGTTTTCGGAGGCAGCCTGGAAAATTCACCAGGGGTATACTTCTGATGGAAGCACTCTTCTATAGCAACGGTCTTAGAATAGCTAAGCATGGTGGCACACACTTGGAATCCCAGGATTTGGAAAGCACAGACAGAATGTTGCAAGTTGGAGGCCAGGCTCACCACAGAGTAGATTCAAGACCAGTCTGAGCTGTACATTTAGACCTCAAAACACCAGTGGCTGGTGGTGTAAATTCCAGTGGCAAGGTGCTTATCTAACATGTGTAAGACCCTGAGCTGGACCATCAGACTACAAAAACAAACAAAACCTCTGAGTATTTATAACCACCAAATGACAGATGCCACAGTGTGGGTGCCGCAAGATTGCTGGTTCAACTCTTCTGTCCTGTGCAGGGTGTAAACAGAATTCTGCAAAGAATTAATCTGGGCTCAACAACACTCCCTCCAGCTCCTGTGTGTTTATTCACATGCAGTCCTGGAGAGTAGCCTAGGTCGTGAGGTCTATCCCAGACTAGAATCCTAAGACATGAATGGTGCAGAGCACTGGCCCTGAACGTGTTCTTTAACCCCCTTCACCGACTGCCTCTCTCTATGTATACTTGAGAGCCAGAGGCAAACATTTCTAGGCTCTCTGTTGAAATGAATGATGGTGAATTTGCAAAGTGCTTGGCTTGGTACCCAGTACACAGTGTTCAGTGATATTAGTTGTGTTTCTCAAAATGAGCACATGATTCTGTTGCGGGTTTTCAAGCCAAGGAAGCATCAACTCGTTTGCTGGGTGGCAAGAAAAGGCAGAGAATGCAATGCAGGAGGGAAAAGTACCTCCTGACTGTTCATCTATTCCAGGGAACACAACTGCACTCCAAGCACCCTTCAGTCTACTCAGGCCGCTGCATTATAAAATCTATATACTGTAGGTGCCCTCCAGCTCCAACTGACAGGAACGCAAGCCAGGGCCTTAATCGGCAAGTGCTCTGCTTCAGAGGTCTATCCCAATCTTTCTAACTTACATGGGGAAAAAAAACAAGTGAAGCGAACCTATTCTTGCTTCTGTTGGGGCCAATGACCGGACAAGGCCACCACAGGCAGCAGTGTGGCGGGCATGTTCTGTGCACCAACTTGGTGCTGACTGCACTAGTGATTGCGATTGATGAAAACTTACCAAGCCAGCAAGACTTCCTTTTTCTGTGCAGCGTAGTGCTGGAGATGGAGCCCATGTGCTTGCATCTGCTAGATGAGGACTCTACCACTGAGCTACAGCCTCAGGCCCACAGTGCACTCTGCTTCATGGAGTCTCGGTGTATAATGTGGTGATATTTTAATTGTGCTGAAATGTGATTTTATTTGTATGTTAATAAATAAAGTTTGCCTGGAGATCAGAGGTCATTAGTGAGCCAGGAATAGAAGTCAGGTGGTGGTAGCCCACGCCCTTAATCCGATCACATGGCAGGCAGAGTCTCTGTGTGGTCAAGGACACAGCCAAGCAGTGGTGACCCTTGAATCTTTAATTCCAGTACCAACCATAGAGACCAGGAGGTCTGTATAGACAGGCAGTGATGAGGAAGTCATGTGGCTGGGTTTAGAGCCAATGAGAAGGCAGAACAGGAAAGCGATGAAACACAAGACACAGGAAGAAGGTCTCTCTCTGAGGGGAAGGATGGCAACGAGTGGTAAGCTAAAGGGAGTCTTGGCTCTTCGCTAGTGCTCTGATCTCTTGGGCTTTTAACTCTGTATTTGGCTGTGTGTTTCTTATTTAATAAGACTGTTTAAAACTTCAACTACAGTATAACTCAGGTTGATTAACCGATTGATTGGCTGTGACAAGGTCTCATTATGCAGCACAGACTGGCCTCCTTGAACTCCCAATCCTTCTGCCTCAACCTGCCCCAACAACTCGGTGCCTGAGTGTGTGGGACTGCACATGGATCATCAGGTCTAACTTTAATTCTGGCCTAGAAGGATCTAACACACAAAGACAGGCAAGAAGGGATTTCACCATGTCCTTTGTGCCGCTGCATTGAGAACTGGCTGTGGAGCCTCTAAGCCCTGACATTCTTACCTTTGGGCCGTTTCTGTACCTAGAACACGGAGCTGAACACATATTTGGGAAGAGCTAGGAAGATGGCTCGGTGGGTAAAGGCCATCTT
>CABHPQ010170653.1:25749-49869 GCA_902168405.1 Peromyscus aztecus | reverse complement strand
AGACTATTGGAAAGGAGGGACATTTCAGGGTCAGGTAAAAACTTGGCACAAGGGAATCTACAAGGATGACCCCAGCTAAGACACCTAGGAATAGCAAATACATAGCATGAATTGGCCATCTCCTGTGACCAGGCAAAGCTTCAAGTAGAGGGATTGGGAAACCAACCCAGCCACACAACCTTAGACCTATAGTCTATCCTGCCTATGGGATGTGCTGGCGTAAGGGTGGCCTAGAGATTGAGGGAGTGGCCAACCAATGACTGGTCTAGCCTAAAACCCATGCCAGGACAGACAGTAAGCCCAACCCTGACATGGCCTGGAGCACCAGGACCCACAGGCTGGATGACCCAGAGACCTAGGATAGAAGCAAACATGATTGGAGGGGGAAAATGTCAATGTAATGATGCCTAACGATATTCTGCTACACTCATAGATTGGTGCCTAGTCCAACAGTCATCAGAGAGGCTTCTTCCGGCAACTGATGGAAGCAAATGCAGACCCACAGCCAAACATTAGGTGGAGCTTAGGAAATCCTGCAGAAAAGAGGGATAAAAGATTGTAGGAGCCAGAGGGGTCAAAGATAACACAAGAAAACCCACAGAATCAGCTAATCTGAGCTCATAGGGGCTCACAGAGACCTACAACCAGGGAGCCTGAATGGGACTGACCTAGGCTCTCTGCGTATATGTGACAGTAGTGTGGCTTGATCCTCTTGTGGGACTCCTAACAGTGGGAGCAGAGGCTGTCTCCAACTCTTTTACTGGCTTTTGGGAGCCTACTCTGTTGGAGCCCACTGAGGTTTCCCAGTGGCTTTACCCAGCAGGACTGCATAAGAGGATGATTGGGCCATGGGCCTGGGTACCAGGTGTTTGGAAGGGTCTACACTTGGTTGTATTAGCAGGGGGAGGTCTTTTTACCTCAACCCTTGGCATTGTTAGAAAAAGCCCTCTTGAATAAAGTTCTGGGCTGGTGGGTTTTGACCTAGGCTCTCCCGAGGCTATTCTGTGTTTCTGTCTTTCCTCTTGTCGTCTAGTTATCTCTTTCTATTTGAATATTTCCCACTTCTCCCTGCTCAAGAGTACCCTGGTCATAAAAGTGGGGGCTGGTCCCCCACACTACTCCTCATACTGGGTCTGTCTATAACCCCCCTTCATACTTACTCTCCATCTATACTCCCTCTGGATCCTTACTCTCCCTCTATACCGCCTCTTGATCCTTATGTCTATACTCCCTCTGGATCCTTACTCTCCCTCTATACCCCCTCTGGATCCTTATGTCTATACCCCGTCTGGATTCTTATTCTCCATCTATACCCCATCTAGGTCCCCTGGCTATTCTCTAATCCTTTGCCATATTCAACTAATAAACCCTCTATAGAATGCAAGTT
The DNA here is from genome assembly GCA_902168405.1 of Peromyscus aztecus. Taxonomy (NCBI): domain Eukaryota; kingdom Metazoa; phylum Chordata; class Mammalia; order Rodentia; family Cricetidae; genus Peromyscus; species Peromyscus aztecus. The sequence goes on along the minus strand of CABHPQ010170653.1, from coordinate 48,482 downwards.
TCACCACACCATCTAAAACCCACCACTTTTCATCTTGGCCTCCAAACCCTGCCATCTGGCTCCAGGGACCTTCCATCCTCATCATTAGTCATTATTGCACTTGATCTCCCAGCAGGACAGGACATCAGGGCTCCAAGCTTCCCAAGCACACCAGGCTCTCTCCTCTCTCAGCCCATCCCCACTGCCCTGGTCTTTTACTGGTCTGTCTCCACTGCCAGTCTAGGGCAAGGAGGCGATGCTTTCTTCGTGTGAGTGTCATTTCAGCCTTGTACATGTCGGCTGAGTGAATTACCATTTGAGTTTACACGAAAGGCAATGGAATCTAGCTGTTTAGGGCTTGAACCGTCTTCTAGGGCTGCTGTTGCAGATGCCACAGACTGGATACAACAGAGATTTATTTTCTCATGGTTTGCGAGGCTGGAAGGACAAGATCAAAGTTGTGTGAACAGGTGTGGTTTCTCCTGAGGCCTCTTTCCTTGGCTTGCATACACTGCCTTCTCGCTGTTCTCATATCCTTGACTCTGAGAGTGTTTTCCCGGTGTCTCTTCCTTTTCCTCTAAAGGTACCAGTCACATTGGGTCGGGACCCCACCCTAATGGCCTCATCTCCAAATATGGTAAGTACATGGTAAGTACCAGGTATAGAACTCGAAGGGGTGAAATTGGAGAAACACAATTCATCCCATAGTAGGTCTGCAGCCGTTTAGCAAATTAAATGGTGCCCTGTATGACGCAATGGTTTTTTAAATCCTTTCTGCCTCTACAGCTTGTGCTTCTCTCTAGGTACAAAACATAAGGCAGAGAGGCCGTGTTGGCCATCTTCTGTCACCAGCTGGCTTCCCCAGAGCAAAGCTGAGGCTGTAGGGTAAGTTTAGGGAACCCTTTACAGAAAGTTTTCTTCTCAAAATTGAAGGGAAGCTACTTGAAAAATAACCCTGAAACCAGTTAGAAAATGACCAAACAGCTACTAATCGCCAAATTAGAGACACTAAATATTCTTAACGTTCACCAGAGAGTGAAATCACAGCAGAATCCACGACAGTGCCTAGGTCCTTCTGAGTGCAGAGAGTGGGTTCTGGGTTCCTGCTGTGTCTTGCCTTGCTGATCTGGGTCCTTCTGGTGTTAGAAATGAGTTAGGGGTCCCAAAGAAAGAGACCACCATTCCAACCAAAGTGTCGAGGTGCAGCAAACTTCACTCATGATCAAGAAGGTGTGCTCAGGGAGAGCTAACACGGAGGCAGGAAGTACATTTGTTTTTATTCTATCTACATGTACACCTGCATGCCAGAAGAGGTGCTTGTGTGCCACCATGTGGTTGCTGGGAATTGAACTCAGGACCTCTAGAAGAGCGGCCAGCGTTCTTAACCTCTGAGCCATCTCTCCAACCCCTTGTTTTGATTCTAACTCAGGTGATGGTTGTGTCTTCTCCCCATTGGCTAGGGTCTGACCTCACAGTCTTATTCGGTTGGTTAGTGAGAATTGGCACAGAGCCAATGAAGGAGGAAGGAGAAAGGAACAGCCAAATTAAGGCATCAAATTCCTAGGATAAGGCAGTGGGCCTTTGTGTGAACAAAGGTTTCACCTGGTAGGGAGGATTAAAACATTTATATAAAAGTCTTACAAGGTAGGAGAGATAGAAGATTTTAATTCCCCATGCTAAACACAAGTTTTATAGCATTTGATAGAAAGACTCATATTTGATCATTTGTACAGTAATATATTATAGGAGTCCCCCCCCACTTGCCTGTGTTAAGAAAAAAACAATATAAAATAAACAAGAATTGAATAAGCAAGTTATCATTTGGCCAAAACTAGAGAGAGCATCCCAATCTGTCTCCACCTGGCCTTGACGTCACAGGAAATATGCATTTGTAGATTAAGCTGTAGGCCGGTTACTGAAACTGGGAAACCACCTGGTTTCCTGGTGTGGGTCATTTCTCTTAGGTCAGTCCTTTGTGTTCCCAGCGTGATATTTCTTGCATTCCTAGCTCCTGGGACTCCATTATATTGCGGCTCGCTTCTTCAGCACTGATGAGTTGGAGGGTGTGGACAGAATGTGTCTCTTTCCTACTAAAAAAACAACAACAAAAGCCACCTCTTGACATACGGAAGCCTGGACACCCAGTTTAACCGTCTTTAGAGAAAAAACTTTCACAACTAATTAAAGTTAAGTGAGGACCGGGGACGGGGACTCCAAGGGAACTGGCGTCTTGTAAGAAGAGGGAGAGTACTAGTCCACCCTCCATCTTTATACCTCCACAGAGGAAAGGCCGTGCGAGGACACAGCCAGAAGGGCCATCTGCAGCCCAAAGAGTGTCCTTGCCAGAAGCTGGCCTTGAACTTGGACTCCCCACTGCACTGGGAGGAAGGTAAATTCCGGGTATTTAAGTCACTCATCTGTGGTATTTTGCTAATACAAGTGTATAAGAAATGTGAAATTCTAGGTCCCAACCCAGTCCCCGCCGAGGGAGAATCAGCATGTTAACAGGTTGGCTCATGTATACATTGCCATTTGGGAAGCATGGTCCTAGAATATCAATTTTTCATAACTCTGTTCTGCTCTTGATCCAATAAGATGGGCACCTGTGAACTTCAGCAGACGGTGAGAGATAAGAAATTAAGAAGCTGAATAAAAAGGTAATCCCATGACACACGTAAGGAGCCATTATCCTGACACAGAAGCATGCACTCGGAGTGGACAGCTGGTACATGGCCATGTCAATCACTGCTCTTTCTGTCAATCACCGCTCACCCGATGTCATTCTTCCAGGGCTAATGAGTCACAGGGCTCTATCAGGGTGGACACATAACCCAGTCCTGGCTAGCCTTGGGACCTCATCACCCTTCCCACTATTATTTGTCAGAGTCTTTGGTCAAATGGTGAAAAAAATAAATCTACATTTTCAGGTAAAGACAATAGCCTCACATTTGTGATATGAGGTGTCAGGAGATCTGGGATGGACTTTGGAGAAGGAAGGTGGTCTAACCAGCCAGAAGCTCGGGAGAGGTCAGGGTGAACCGTGGAAAGGTCTAGAAGTCACCATCACAGAATGCTGTTCAGAAGAAAGGGAACTGGTCGGGAGAATTAACCTCTGTAAATGCCAGAAATCGTTCAAAGACCATTCCACAGAGGAATGGGTCAGAGAGAGAAAAAGAGCACAGAGGTCCTTTATAACCGTTACTTAGGACAACAAAGCCCCTCACACCCCAAAATAGAAGTGACAAAAGGCCTGCGTGGTACAGGTGGGAATAAAAGAAGGAAGCCTCCAGCATGTGATCCCCTTCGGACATCTGGGTCACAGACAAACGATAAGCTGTTGACTATTCTGCCTGGCAGCTGATACTGGACCATCTTTAAGAGAAGCAGCACCTGCAGTTGCCGAAGCAGACACCAGTCAGCAAAGCCATGCTGCTCACTGAGCGGACCTTTGGGGCTTTTCATTTTCCTGCATCCCCTTGCCAGAACCCCAGCCTGGACCTCTACAGTCACCTAAGGTATCGCAGACTCTGCAGTAGGCATACACAGGCATGGAGGGCTTGGCCAGGGAGTCACGGCCCAGGGTTAGTGAACACGAGATTCTCAGCTGGGTTCTCGGTTCCACTGAGGTATAGAGCCTCATCTGGGCACACCCCTGGCAACAGTGTTCCCGCCTGTCATCCTCGCACTTGAGAGGCTAAGGCAGCCGAAGTGCTGAGAGTTCAAAGCGAACCTGGCCTACACAGTGAGTTCTAGCCCAGTTAGTGCTACATTCATCTACTCAACCTTTGCCCAGCCCTTCCTTCATCATCTGGCGTCTCCCAGGCCAGCTCCCTGTCTCTAGCCTTGTTGAGAACAGACGTAGTTTGGGTTGGCTTCCTGGTTTCCAGTCCTTTGGTCCCCATCTCAAAAGAAGAACTGAATTTATATAGATTTTTTATGGTTTTAATTATAAACAATGAAAGCACATACTGTATCTGTAATCATAACATCACCTATTTGGGGTTTTTTGTTTCCTTAAAGTGTGTATGTGTGTGTGTGCACCATGCTGGGCATTGAGGTAAGGAAGGATTTTTCTTTTTTTCCAAAACAGGAAACAATAATTTTCAATGAGGTATCATACATTTTAGTCAATTGTAGAAGAACGGCCCCCTTGACAGAATTCCAGGGTCTGGGCACCTCCTTGTCAAGCATCATGCTTGTAAGAAAGTGGCTCTGCACCAAGTCAGGACACGTTCCTAAGGAGTGGCTGAACAAGAGGGCCGCGCCCGCTCCAGAGTCCCTCCCTGGCACCTCTTTCCTATCCACACCATCAGGCAGGAACCTGTCCGGAGAATGTGTGTAGGAGAAAGGAGTCCAGACAGTGGTAAACATGGGAGTCACTGGTTCCAAAGACACTTGAGAAACAAGGCCAAGCCTGGGTTACTCCATCATGTGCACACGGGGAATTGACACTGTTCGCCTAGTCTAACCCGAGCTTATCACTCCATCTAAGCTCCCCGAGAATTAATAAGCAGACCAGTGATCAAGTCTAAAGCTTTGAAAGGAGACGGAGGCATGTTTGGTCTGGTTTCTTTCTCCCCGTGAGATGGATTCTCAGCGGAGGAGGTGGCCTCCTTCCAGCCTGTGGAGGACCATCAGCAGTAGGATTTGCTTCCTGAGAGCTTCCTCAGGAAGGGTAGCAGGACCCTGAACAATCAGAGTAACTACGCAGGACAACAGTGCATAAAAGTGAGGGTAAAGGATTCCCGTTTAGGTAACTCAATCAAGACACTAAGAAAAAATTTAAAAGATGTAAAGATGGGTTTGGAAACAATGTATTCCACCCTACGGGTGTGATTTTGCAGCTGTCAGAGAGAAGAAGCCCAAACTTGAAAAGTAGTCGGTTCTTGCACATCCAGTGATATTACACGGACAGCAGCTCTACCAAAGAACACCTCCTCCAGGCAGGAGAGACTGATAAGGATTGGACCCATTCCTAAGAACCTCCAACAAAACAAGGCACAAACAACCCTAATCAGGACTAACCAATCTACCCTCAGCCGTCACCATCTAAATCATCTGCAATCAAAGGCAAAGCTACAAAAACCTTTATAGGATGCATGCGCTGTCAAAAGTGGGACCGCTAATCAGACATGGTAGCTCGAATCTGTAATCCCAACATTCGGGAGGCTGAAGCAGGAGAATTGCTATGACTTTGGGGCTTGCCTGGGCTGTATGGTGAGTTCTAGACCAGCCTGGGTCACAGAGAGCGAGCCTGTCTATATTTGTTTGCTTTCTGTTGCTGTGATAAAGACCATGACCAAAAGCAACTCGGGAGGAATGGTTCATTTCACCTTACGGCTTGTAGTCAAGCATGAAGGGAATTCAGGGCAGGAACTGGAGCAGGAACCTGGAAGCAGGAACGGAAGCAGAGACCATGGAAGAATGCTGCTTACTGGCTTGCTCTCCAGGGCTCTCTCAGCCTGCATTTTTTAATAAAATTCAGAACCACCTACCCAGGGGCAGCACTGTCCACAACGGGCTGAGGCCTCCCACATCAGTTCATTAATCAAGAGAATGCCCTCACTCACTTGCCTTCTGGCCAAATGTGATGAAGGCAAGTCCTCAGTTGAGATTCTCTCCTAAACTAGATATGTCTAGTTCTGTGTCAAGCTGATAAAAACTAACGAGCACTGCACAAAAACAAACAACTTTTTTTTTTTTTTAAAGCAGGAGTCAGCAAGATGGCTCAGCCAGGAAAGGCCCTTGCTACCAAGGCTGAAAACTTGAGTTAAATCCCTGGATTCCACGGGGTAGAAGGAAAGAACTGACCGCTGCAAGTTGTCCTTGACCTCCACACACACAAAACAACAAATAAAACAGTTTTCTGAAAGTGAGACGACTGCCAGGCAAGTCAAGAGCAACACTCGCTCAAGTCACATTTAAGATCATCAAAAGGAACTGTTATTGAGGAGAGACTGGTGTTCTCACGCATTTCTTGTCAGAACGCAGACTGCTGTGGCGGCTGTGGAGATGCTATAGAAATGACACAGCAACACCATTCCAGATGTGTGCCTCAAAGAGGAGAAGCAAGGAGCAAGCAGTTCCCAACGGAGTTTACGGCGGTGTCAGGCACTGTGGCCAAACAGCAGCACACACAAGGGTCCATTGGCCCAAGTTTCCGGGACAAATGAGTAGAGGAAATGTGTGGGGGGAGGGGGAGTGCACATGCACATGTGTAATGGGACATTTGGAAAGGGGCCAAGTGGTGGTGGCGCACGCCTTTAATCCCAGCACTCGGGAGGCAGAGACAGGCAGATCTGTGAGTTCGAGGCCGGCCTGGTCTACAGAGTGAGTTCCAGGACAGGCTCCAGAGCTAAAAAAAGAAAAAAAAACCCTTTCTTGGAAAAAAAAAAAAAAAAAAACAGATTTGAAAGGGAAGGAAATTCTGATACATGCTACAGCAACGCATGACCCTTGAAAACGTTATGTAGGTGAAATAAAGTTAGTCACCAGAAGACAAAACCTCCATGGTTCCACATTCCTAGAGGAGTCAAGTTGACAAAGGCAGAGATGTAGGGGTAGGGGAGGTGTGATAGAGACAATTGGTGAATAAAATATGGAGTATCTATCTAGTCATAAAGATGGGCATGTGCATTGTACCTTTCTCTGGTGATGTAGAGTTCACCAAGAACTTTTTAAAATTCTTTAAGGTTTATTTAAGTGTGTGTGTGCATGTGCGTGTGCGTGTGCGTGTGTGTGTGTGGTGTGTTGGAGTGCTGTTGGAGGCCAAAAGAGAGTAGCAGATTCACTGAAGCTGAAGTTAAAGGTGACTGAAAACTGCCTGGCATAGATGCTGGGAACTGAATCCAGGTCCTCTGACAGAGCAGCAAGTGCTCTTAACTACTGAGCCGTCTCTTTGGCCCTTAAAAAACGTCATTGCATTTACTTACTGTGTGTGTGTACATGCATACCCATGCCACAGCATATACGTGAAAGTCAGAGAACAACCTGCAGAAGTTGATGGGTCCCATCCACTAACTCGAGTTGTCAGGTCTGGTGATAAGTGTTGTAGAATAATCTTTTTGTACACTGTGAAGATGTGCCATTCTGATCGGTCTAATAAAAAGCTGAACGGCCAATAGCTAGGCAGGATTTTCAGGCACACAGGATGCTGGGAAGAAGAAGGGGAGTTTCCAGACAGACAGAGAGGGAGCAGCATGGGCAATAATGAGTAAAGGTAATAAGGCCTTGAGACAAAAAGTAGATTGATAGCTAGGTGGTGGTGGCACATACTTTTAGTCCCAACACTCAGGAGTCAGAAGCAGGTGGATCTCTATGAGTTTGAGGCCAGCCTGGTCTACAGAGGGAGTTCCAGGACAGGCTCCAAAGTTACACAGAGAAACTCTGCCTTGAAACCCCCCCCCAAAAAAAGTAGATTGATAAATATGGGTTAATTTAAATTGTAAGAGCTAGTTAGTAACAAGCCTAAGCTATTGGCTGATCTTTTATAATTAATAACAAGTCTCCATGTCATTATTGGGGAGCTGGTGGTCCCAAATGAAAAGGTCCAACTACAAATGGCACTCAACATCTGGCCACATATATCCACATAAGACCTGAGAAAACTTTTAAAAGGGTTCTAAACACATAAAAATGCAGCTTCCTATTCTCATGTCTCTCATGCCAGCCACAGTACAGAGATACATCTCCCGGCAGCTGCCGGCATGCCTGAGCTGCCAGTGTGCCATGAACTAAGCTGTGTGGCAGCTTTAAGGTTTTGCTCATGCAGACAGAAAAGGTTATAGATACCCAGTAAAGCAGGTTCAGATGGGAAAAAAAAACCCTCTTAAACAGGTTATAGTGTGTTTATCAGTGTATGTAGGCTTACAAAAAAAATTGGTATAGACAGTCATAGAAAAAAATAGTTTAAAAATAATAGTCTTTAAAGAAAGAGTAAAGTAATAAAGCCACATAAGGATAGAAAATGCACAGGGAGTCTGGATACTATAAAGTGTCTTGTTAACTTTGAATTTTAAAATTCTAATGTACAAAAAACAATAGCCGCTGAGAGACATTGTATTATGGAAACTGCTAAATTAAACCAACCTATATATTTTTAAAATGTCTTAACTTCAAAGTGGAAGTCAGGCAATGTGTTGGGGGAGAGGTGATGCTTTTGTTTCCATCGGAAATGAACGGCTGCGGATTCCTTCCAGATTAATAGAGACAGATTTGAGTGTGGAGGAGCCCCCTCCTGGGGAAGGAACATAGGGGAGGAAGCCAAAAATGACTACAGGACAGGTGATGTGTAAGCTTATCCCTTGACATGGGAACAGCTCTAAGACTGGATGAGACATGATAAATCTTGTTGGCTACAGAATCCTCATAACTTATTATTACATGCCATCCTTTCATATGACATGGATGGAGATTTATATTACAGTTTGATTTTACAGTCCAAACTGACTTGTAAAGTTGACAGATGCCTTTTCCCTGCTCAACATAGAATAAAAAATCATCTTTACCTGACTTGTGCACACTGCACATTCCATACTTGTGTTACTGCAGATATGTATGTTACCTCTGAAAGTTTATGTGTTTTCAGAGCAAGGGGACCAGACACCAATGAAAACTGGTGGCCCAGGTGACCCAGCATCTCTGAGTACCTCTGTTGCAGTTTCCTCAGAGTTCTGCATCCAGAACAGCTTCAAGGCTGCTGGCTGAGATGGTCCACCTCATGGACTCCTCCAGCCAGGACTTCAGACAAGCCTTCCCCTTCCCCATTGCACAGAGACTGGACAACACATAATACAACTAACTCTCCCAGGACTTGACCATTATCCCAATTTTCCCAGAGTCTCCTAAAGATTTCAGCACCCCCAGACAACAGGAAGCAGTCTAGAAAACAATGCCCACATTCCCAAGAGAGGGGGTCAGTGGTTTTTGGTCATTTGATGTTTGTCTTTGTTTGAGGGTGGGGTTGGTTACAAGTTGTTATTGGTCAGAGTCAGGAAAAATGCTAAACGGTGGAATTAGATTCAAGGGCCTCTTTCTAAAGGAAAAAAGGGGGGCATAGTATAGAAATGATGGGATAAGGGATTGGATTGTTGAGTCTACTTTTAAACAACCTCTAGTCTCAAACATTTTACATTGGTATGGATTTTTGTATATTGATACCATTTTTGTTATACTGTATATATGTTTCTATTCTTGTTTAAGGTATTGTACCTATGCAGCTCATTTCAAAAGGTTATGTAAAGTTTTAGTCTTTGAAAGCTATTTAGGAAAATAAATACAGGTTAATAGTCATATATAACTATTAAACTTATAGTCATGTTAGGTATGTTTTCAAGGTCATACAGAGATATATTCTAGATAGATAGATGATCTTCAAATACTTCAAAGACCTACAGAATACGGCATGTAAAATGTTTTAATAATATAAGGCTTTTCTTGACAATGAGACATGTCTGCTCCTGGCAGCACCAATCTACTTCAAAAAAGGATGATGGGCATCAAAAAACCTCCACATGGAGTTGCTTTTTCTATGACAAAAGCTAGCCATTTGGGTAGGATGCTGCCTTTGCCTGGACTGCTGACAGTACACTGTTCAAACTGGACCAACAAGACACAAAGAAAAGCGACTGCTGAACTTTATCAAGACAAGGTGGGACAGTCCTTCAAGAATTCCCGCTTCACAGAAAAGTCTGTCAGGTATTCTGGGCCTATAGGCCAAAGAGAGATGCCCCAACATTGCAGAGGAAACTTGGGTGATTGTCCAGGAAGCCAGCTGCTTCTGTCATTTCTTTTAGTTTTAGAAGTTGCTTCCTCTGCACTTCCTGTTTACAAAGGTAATATTATATCTTTCTGGGGACTTAGATGGAGTTGAAGATTAGATAGTCATAGTTTTCTTTAGTTAGGACAGAAGATAAATTAGGTACAGAACTTTGAACTCACCAAAATAAGATAAATAATAAAATATTTTCTCCAAAATTGCCAAATACAAATAAACTAAACTTATAAATATAATTCTTACCTGATAATTATTCATATTATATATAGTTTTGCTGTGTTAGAGTTAAACACTTTCCTTTTTATTTAGACAAAAAGGGGGAAATGTTATGGAATAATCTTTGTACACTGTGAAGATGTGTCATTCTGATTGATTTAATAAACCAACGCTAGGAAGAAGAAGTGGGAAGTCACCAGACAGACAGAGAGGAAGCAGCATGGGCAGTCCAGAGTAAAGGTAATAAAGCCATGAGACAAAAAGTAGATTGATAAATATAGGCTAATTTAAGTTGGAAGAGCTACTTAGCAAGCCTAAGCTATCGACCAAGCTTTTATAATTAATAATAAGTCTTTGTGTCATTATTGGGGAGCTAGCGGTTCCTACAAAAAGATCTGACTACAGACAAATGTCTTTATCGGCTGAGTCATCTCCTTGGCCCAGACCAAGCACTCTTATAATTAGGACCTGATTTGACCTTCTCAAGGATCTTGGCAGGCAGGTAGACTTGTCAGGCTTCTACCATATAAAAGAGAAAAATGAGGTTCAGAGAGGGTGTATGTGGCCCAAACTTAAAGCAGACTAGTCAACTAAATCATGACCCTCTCTAACTCTGCTTCTTACTCTGCTGCACCATATGGTCAAATCAAGTAACCAAAGACCCAGGTACTATTTCTCAATTCCTCCTGTACATGGAACCCTGAGCTGACTCAGTCACTGAAATCAGTTCTTTTCCTACCCAGATAGTTTAGTGAACAATGCACAATGTATTTGTTCAATATGAAGAGGCGATGATGTCTCATGTTTCCTAGAGATAAGACGTGAACCTTGTAGGCCTGAGATGCTGATGGACCTGTGATGGTAATGTGAGAGATCCCAGACACTCCAAAAAGTTGTGCTCCTAAGATGCTTTGAACCCCTCCAGGCACTGGTTGAGTTGGTTTTCACCAGTTGTTTTGTTCTGGCATTGCCTACCACTAGGCCTTCTCTATCATTTTCTGTGACAGACCCCAATAACCACTCCCCACCTTTTCCAAACCTTGCCCCAAACTCAGACATGCTGACTTACCTGGCCTACAACCTCAGGTGTCTTTGCTGTCCATTCTGCTCATCTGTTCAGAGACCTGGCCTTGTTCCCCATGATTTTAACTCTTCCCCACAGCTCTGCTGCTTCTCTACTGAAATTGTGTCTGCTGAAATACTGTTGCCCACCTGTCTCTGTAACCTACCCATTAAAATCATTGGGCAAAGACACTGTGAAGGTTGGTTCAGCCAACAAGCATTTATTAAGTATCTGTAGATGTGAAACATTTATGACCTTTGAGTTTGAGCAATAGGTAACCATCAATCACATTAATAATTAACCAGACACTTGCATCTGTGGTTTAGCCCACATGTAGGCAGAGTAGGTGGCCAGTGGAAAGAGCCAAAGGACTGTCTAAATTATCTTTCTATCAGAAGGCCCAATTTGGAGCCAGCAGAGAAATCTGGGAAAGCAGACACACCCAGTTGCCCACATTATTAAAGAGATTCTTGCTGAGTGGGTATTTTTGAGCCTATTAGCAATGCTGCTCCATTAGCTGAAGAAAGACCTTGAAGCGATGATGGAAAGGAGCCGAAAAAATGGCCATGGAAAGTCTGAAGCACAAAGCATTGCCTGATCAAAGCTGACCTAAGGAACAAGCAGCAGTAAGTGACCTTGGGCAACCAAAGATTAATGAGAACAGATGACACCATGGGAAGGCGTGTCTGAAAGAGAGTGGAAAGACAGGCGACAGACAATGGGAGTTCTTCCTCTTCTGTTTCAGCCCTGAGCCAGTCCCAAGAATAGCTGGTGGATGAGAACCCATCTCCCAGTGGTTCCCAGCCTAGTCAGAGCCAGGGAGGATGCACAGTGCCATGGCTGAAAGTCTACCCTGTGCTCTCCAAAGTTATCTGAATGCCCCCAAAATAAAGACCCAAGAGGCCTCTCGGGGCTCTTAACCCACTGTTCTTGCTCGGTCCACAAGGCTGTCCCCAGGGCTGGAGATATGGCTCGGTTGATAGAGCGCCTAACATGCCTGGAGTCCTGAGTCCAGTCCCCAGCACTGTGAGAAGCAGGCATCATTGCACACCTGTAATATCACTACTTGGGAGCTAGAGGCAGGGGTATGGGAAGCTTAAAGTCATCCTTGGCCACATAAAGAGTTTGAGGCCAGCCTGGTCTTCAAAGCCATCTAATTCACTGACCTTTTTTTTTTTCCATAAAATTAAATCTGTGGCTAGTCTTCTTTTGTTGGTCTGACATATTTTAATGTGCCAGAAAACAGTTGAGATTAAAGTTTAATGAAGCTAAGGGAAATCATCTGTAATGAGCATTAATAAGCACCAAGTGTGAGACTGTTAGTGTGATTGCTCCTGGGATAAATCGTCTTTGTAAATGGCAAATGGTGTAGAATGCTTTGTGACCCTCAGATGGCAACCTCTGTTTGATACTCTGTCAAATCCAGAGGAGCGTTCAGCACTTCCACTGATCTTCCTGGATGGTCCCCCTGTAGCTATTAGAAATCAAAACCATCCCCATAACGGGATTTACTGTTTATTATCATATTTTTGTGACGTTGGAATTAAACCCAGGGCTTTGCACATGCCAGACAAATGTCCTTGGCCTGGGCAGCCCTCTTCATCCTTTAATGGACATGTAAAAGGCAAACGTATACAGCTATTCCATACTCATACAATAAAAGCTATCATCTGATGTTTTTGTCTTGTTGTTTGTTTGTTTGTTTGTTTGTTTGTTTGTTTGTTTTTCAGAGCTGAGGACTGAACCCAGGGCCTAGCACTTACTAGGCAAGCGTTCTACCACTGAGCTAAATCCTCCACCCCAATCAGCTGACGTTTTACACATGGCTATTTTTCAATAAATTTCTTGTTTTTCTTGCAAATATGTGAACTAGGTGAACTGGGGTCAATTGCCATTAGCCTTTTCTTTGCCACACTCTGCATGTCTTCAGGGATTAGCCAAACTAGCAAGATGAGGGGCTGAGGATGGGCACACAGGTACAAATACAGAAAAGCTGGGATCTGGTGGTCTGTGCCCCCCTCTGATGGAGGCACCAACTGCAGCAGCAACCCAGACACTTGGTATGTGCACTTTATATATCTGAACAAGGAGGCGGGTTCATTGCATACACTGAACAAGGAGGCGGATTCATTGTGTACACTGAACAAGGAGGTGGGTTCATTGTGTACACTGAACAAGAAGGTGGGCTTAGCTCTTCTCAGTAGGGGTTGGTAAGGGAGCAGTCTCAGGCCATAAACATCTTGGAGGAAGCTGTGATTGATAGTCTCTATATACACGGTCAACATTTACACTGGGATCAGAAGTTTTCGCCACTCCCATGGGTATGAGACTTTGGGGTTCTTGACATGGCCGTGCTCATCTCAAAAGCACACATTTACTCGGGGTTTCCTTGGCTCCCCACCTTTTTTAAGTGTTCTAGCTTTGATTCCCCACCCCCCTTTACTCTTTCACTCTGGGAAGGTGTACTGTGTCAAGCTGCTTCAGCTGGAAGTACATTTGCCTCTTAGGGTTCTCAGAGAGATTTGACCAAAGGAGGAATTTATGCAGAAGTCGGAAGGCGGAAACAAAGGAGCAGCCATTGTTCTCCAAAGAGACAGAAAGACAGACTGGCATGTGCCCAGCCCATGCTCACTGCTGCCTGAATTGTTGCACAGCTGCCCCAACCACTGGCCAACAGTGTCCTACAGCCCACACTGGGGTGCTTGGCCTCCAACCTTCAGAAGCAACAATCATACCGAACATCTCCCAGGCAGCCTCCCTTCACAGTCCTGCTCTGCTGGGATCTATCTACGTTCTCAGACTCCCTGTGATTTCCAAATGGTCCACCATGGAGTCAGGCTGGCAACAGTTCTCCGATCCTCCAGGTCCTCCTTTCAGACTCTTCCCTAGCTTCTCCCACCATTGTCCTCCACGAAACTCCTAGTAATTTTACTTGCCTGGTTTAGTGCTGATTCCCTGGATGGGAGCAGTTACTCAGCCAGATAGAATTCACTCCAGTCAAGAACTCACCTTGTACCTCTTCATGATGAAAGATGTGTAGGGCGAGTAGCACTTCCCATCACAGAGACAAACCCTTTAGGGAAAGATTCCATACACACCCTCTACGGCGAAGGAAAATTAGAGGCCTGGCTTTATAAAGGGACTCAGAGATTCTTAGTTTTCAATTGTCCTTTTTAAACCTCGGCATATGGTGCACATCTGTAATTCTACCACTCAGGAGGCTGAGGCAAAAGAATTGCCCCAAGCTCAAGGTTAACCTGGCTACATATTAAGACCCTGCCCCCCACAAAAACAAACAAACAAATAAAAAGAGAAAATGAAAAATAAAATGGTCCTTTTTAGATTTCAAAGATGACATCAAGCAGGGTGAGCATCATTTTTTTCTGCAAATATTGGTGTCTCAATTTTGCTTATTAGTTCACAAGAATGCAGTTGGGGAAAGGAAATCAGAATCCATGGTTATTATGCCCTGCTTAAATGATAAACTCCAATCTTTATTCTCAAGCTCTCTACAATAACAACATACTAATCATAAATATTTTTTTCACCTTTAGAAAATATATTGCATGAAGAATCCCCAGGAGCAGAGAAATTCCCTTTATTATCCATATATTTCACCTGGTTACACGACATACCCACGGGTCCCATCTCAGTGTCTGTCAAGTTCCACCTCTCCTGGTTGTCTTGTGCATCCTCTGTGAGCTCCAATCCTTTCTCGTTTGCTTCCTCACTTTCTCTGTACTTTCTTAGTCACCCAGGGGACAACCTGAGCCCCAAACCTCTCATCTCTAGTGATCTGAGAATATTCTGTTATGTGGTGTTAAGTATGACAAGAGAGCACACATACAGTATCATATAGATCATCAGAATGACTCACACAGAGAAAGGAAAATGATGTCTTAAGCAAACCCACTAACTCACTGAGAGGCTTCTGCTTGTCATAGAGGTATATGCAGTACGAGGTGGAAAAGATAAGAAGCTATAATAAAAATGCCAGCTGGTACCCGGGAACCCAGAAGAGCTGAGTTCTCTCTAGTCCTGACTGTCCTCATTTGATATGGGAAAGTGAGAAAATCACATACATTTCTTGAGGCAGAAAGTTCAGTTATTTCCAATATGCATTTGCCCTTCCAGAGTGCCCTCAGCTTATCTTAGCCAGAGAATAATGACTACCATTCCCAGCATCCCTTGCAGCTAGACATAAACAGGTTAACTAAGTTCTGGTCATTGGTGTAAAAGAACAAAGATTACATGGAAGTTTCCAAGTGGTTTCTTAAGAGACAACTAAAATGTGTGCCCTTTACTTTTCTCCTATTTTTCACCAAACTTCTTGAGAGGTAGAAACATTAGACAGAATTCTATCTTGGACCTTAACAATAAAAGCTACACTTCAGCAACTATGAACCAAAACTAGAAGTAAAATGTAGTTCAGTGAGAAACTGCAAGCCTCATATGAACTACCTTTGCCACTACACACAACCACCACCAACAAAAACTGGAAGTGACCTCCTTTGCCAAGAACCAAAGAGCTTCCTGTATTAATCAGGTTTGTGTTACTATAATGAAATACCTGAAGCAGCTGAAGTTTTTGCTGTAAAGGGTCTACTTAGTTCAGTTCCAGAGGTGCAAGGATATGGTACCTACATCCATTCAGCTCTGGTACCTCTTGCAGCACATTGTAAAGGTGTGCCAAACAGGAAGTCAGAGAGAGATGCTGAAGCCCCATAATCCTTTCCAAAGTCACATCTCCAAGACATAAGGACCTCCTGGCAAGGTCTGCTTCTCAAAGGTTCTGTCACTTTAAATAGAGCCACTTTGAGAACCAAACTCTCAATCATAGCCGATCTTTTGGGGACATGATTAAATAATTAGATGACATTCAAACCATAGCACACCCACACCACAGTTTTATGTAAACTGGCATCTCCTGACTCAGCCTTCCACTTCCCAGAATTCTCCTTGTATGCTTCTCCTGCCTATACTTCCTGCCTGGCTACTGGCCAATCAGCATTTTATTTATCAACCAATCAGAGTAACACATTCACAGCATACAGAACATCCCACAGCACTGAAGACTCAAGACCCAGGAGTTCCAGTGTCCCAGGCAGGGAAAGGGATGTGTCAGCTCAAGAAGAGAAAGCAAATTTGTCCCCTTTTTTTCTATCCTTCTGGTCTATTCCATTTCCCAAATGATTAGGCATTGATGTTCAGTTAGAAAGGGTTGATATTTACTTAGGCTACTGATTTAAATGCTTAATCTCTTCCAGAGACACCTTGACAAATATAGAAAGACTATGAGGTATCTAGACAATCCTAAGACCGACCAAGTGAATATAAAAAATTTACTATCATACATGGGAAACTGATATAAATGAAGTGAGTCTGTCAGATCTGTGACTTAAAACACAAATATAATTCTCAGAAGATCCCATTAACTTTGACAGCATAAGGAGAAAGGTACACTTCTTCAGTAGGGTTTAAAAAAGTTAAAAAGACCATTTCATTTGCCCACAACAGCAACTTAATTATTTAAAAAAAAAAGAAACCTTTTTATTTCTCAAAAAGTGTTCCATCCGGTTCAATAATCTCCATGGCACTTCAGCAAGGCACCTATAGTCTGTTGGCCAGCATGATGATAGCTCCCAGTAAAGTTGGCACCCACAGAGCTTAAGTGTGGGTTCTGTACCAACTGTCGGGGTTCAAGTTTTTGTTTTAGTATCAGAATATCCAATATTTACCTGAGAGGACTAGAAACCAATCCTGATCAACTTTTTTTTTTTTAAAGATTTATTATGTATTCAGTATTCTGTCTGCATGTATCCCTGCAGGCCAGAGAGGGCACCAGATCTCATTACAGATGGTTGTGAGCCACCATGTGGTTGCTGGGAATTGAACTCAGGATCTCGGGAAGAACAGCCAGTGCTCTTAACCTCTGAACCACCTCTTCAGCCCCATGACCAACTTTTACAGAAGAGAAATTTTACTTAAAGATTAGGAGGTGTGCATCCAAAACTGTCAGGCAGTCTGGAAAGCCTGCCCAGAGACTAGACATCTAAGACAGTGCCAAAATCACAGTGCAGACATGGTCTGGAGGTAGAAGCTTAGCTGTGTCCTTAAGCACAATTGTGTCTCCGTCTCCCATCTGCCAACACTTCAGGCCCTGTACCATGGCCTGTGCTCAGGGACTTCTGCTGTTCTAGGAGGACTCCCCCACAGCCCCTGCTTCTTGATGGTTCAGGTCAGTGACAAAGTGAGCCTCCTGGTTACCTCTTCCCAAGGTCATTCATCACACATCTAGGACAGTCACTTCTGCTCTATTTGTCTGAACCCCCATCCACACTGGGACGTCTGGGTCTCTGGGTTAGGCATCTGGAAATACCATATTCCAATATTTGTGTGAACATTTCAGTTAATGAGCACAGAACTCTTCTGTGAGGCTATACACCATCACTATAGACAAATAAGGAAAATGGAATGTAAAAATCCTCCAAGTCTAAACATACCAGAGAGACATGCTCAGACTTGATTAGAAAAGCAGTACACACTGACAAAAATCATTAATCTGCTCCTGAATCTGTTCCCACAGGAAACTCGGACATACCATCACTTCTTCATGACTTACACTGGGTCAGTCTTAAGAACGGTCACGACCTGTTGTTTGCACATCAGCCACTCACCTTGGTAAATCAGCAGGTCATTATCTCAGAGTGCTGAGCCTTCTGGAGAGGCTATGGGCATGGCTTCCAGTTCCATTCAGATTTGCCCCATGGGTTTGGCAAATAAACCCACAGAAAGACTGAGCAGAGTCAGCACTAAATGGAGTGGCAGATGCTGTTCGGGCTGGTCTTGCTGAAGCTGGCATCCCCATCCCAACTAAACCACCGAGATGCTGTTCCTAGTTGCCAAGTCCCAAAATTAGAAAGCTCAGCCTGGGCTCCTGTTGCCCAGTGAATTTAATGGACAATGACAAGACTCGAGCGTGATTCAAATGCTTCAGCACTCAAGCGTGCCACGGGGAGAGCAGGTTCTCACTGTCGTATGTAGGATTCTCCATTTTAATTACAAACCATTAGTGAAATGTATTTAACATCTTGCAAATGATAAACAAATTCAGATCTTAATTTTCAGTCTACAATTGGATGCAGGTGATAACGGGGATAACTGTTCCTCCCAGACTGTCGCATGTGCATCTGTGACGTGCTCCTGAGATCGGAAGGTGGCCCGATGCCAGAACTGCTTCTCAGGGTGGCAGTTCATTTGATACATGGTTTAGGTTTGTTATGTTTATTTCCCTTCAACCTTGAAATTTTACAGAAAATGACCTATGAACTGATCGTAAAAGTAATGACAGTCAGGCTATTTCTAATATGACAAAAGCTGGACATATTTTAAAAACCAAACAAACTGCAGCTTATTCCTGAATACAAATACAGAAATGCCTGTGTTGGGAAAAAAGATCTCTATCCAATACACCTAATGCCCATGAATAAATCAGACATTGACCTCACGGGACTTCAGTTGGCTTGGCAAGCACTTTGGTGTAAATCAGAAAGGGGGAAGGAGGGAGTGACGGGTTGGAGGAGTACTTTTAGGTTGCCAAGGCCTCGGGAAAAACATTTCCTTTTTGGAAAAAAAGGCAATTCAAGGCACATAGATTGCTATGACTCCTCGACTACCCCCAGCCTATCACCCAGGCTCATCCCATGAATGAGCCTCAGATCAGTTTTTCTTCCTTCCTTCCTTCCTTCCTCCCTCCCTTCCTTCCTTCCTTTCTTCCTTTCTTGCCACCCTCCCTTCGTTCTTTCTTTCTTCCTTCCTTCCCTCCCTCCTTCCTTCCCTCCTTTCTTTCTTTCTAAGATTTATTTTTATTTCATGTGTATGAGTGTTTGCCTCAAACTATGTATGCATGCATCCACCTCATGCATGACTGGTACCCATGGAGGCCAGATAAGATTGTAGGATCTCCTGGAAACAGTTATAAATGGTTATGAGTCACCCTGTGGGTGCTGGAAATTGAACCTGGGTCCTCTGCAAGAGCAACAGGTGCTCTTAACCACAAGAAGCCATCTCTCCAGGCCAAGATCAATTTCTTTTTTCTTTCTTTTTTTTGTTTGTTTTTGTTTGTTTTTGTTTTTTGTTTGTTTGTTGTTTTTTGTTTTTCGAGACAGGGTTTCTCTGTGTAGCTTTGTGCCTTCCCTGGAACTCACTGTGTAGCCCAAGTTGACCTCGAACTCACAGAGATCCGCCTGCCTCTGCCTCCCGAGTGCTGGGATTAAAGGCGTGCGCCACCACCGCCCGGCCCCAAGATCAATTTCTTAATGGACTTTTCTGGTCCTTCTCTGACAGAGGAGTGTGAAGATTAAAGACCATGGGACTATTGTGGGTTTGGAATGTGTTCCTGGTACCTACAAATGTGACCTAATTTGGAAATGGGATAGATGTATGATGAGAAAATTAAGATAAGCCCCAATCCTCTCTGCCTGTCCTCAAACAAAGGGGAATTTGGACACAGAGGGAGATACGCAGAGAAAGAGGATGATATAAAGAGATACAGGAGATGGCCAACTGCAAGTCAAGGACTCTTGATGTCCCCAGAAGCTGGGAGAGAGCTTGGAACAGACAGACCGTTGTCTCTCTCCAGCAGAGAGATTGGAGCTGTGCTGGCAGACTGGGTTCACACCTCAGGGAATAACAAATGTCTATTATTTACACCCCTCAATGTGAGACACTTTCTTAGGGCAGCTCCAGAAAAAATAATATGGCGAATAACACCAGGCAGAAGGCAGTCCCTCCAGGCGTGACTTTAGTCATGGGGTCAGGATTCAACAAAGGTCGCCATTGGTCCAGAGTAGTGCCCTATGGCTGTAGAAACTGTGAGCTGAGGGGAAAAGTGGTGTAGGGAAGGGCTAGGCCTGCAAAGCTGTGAAGGTCCACACTGGAGGAAGGCGGAAGACACAAAAGGAACTGACGGAGTCGGCAGGCTTGAAGCCTTTGAAGAGAGCACTAAGAAGGCGTGATACTAACACCACAGGGAACCTTTACAGAATAGAAGGGACAGGGTCTGAAGACAAGGATTGGGGTTAGGTTTGGAGCCAATGGGCACTCACAACTGACTGCCACTCCAGTTCCAGGGGATCTGACCCCCTTTCTCTGACTTCCATAGGCACCAGACATCCACGTGATTCACAGACATTTGGGAAAAACATCCATATATGTTAATTAGAAGAAACTATAAATGTGTTAATAGGCATTCCATAAGTGGGTATAGTTTCTTTGTTATGTATAGAGAGAAACGAATAGAATGTTGGAGGCCATTGAAGGATTTCCAACTCAAGCCAGAGAGGGATACAGGGATACCATGTTTCTATATGTTGTATCACACAAACGTTTAATTGACCCCTTTAGGCAACATTACTGAATGTTTTCTAGTTCTTCTGGATAAACACCAAACCATAATCCCATGCTTGATGAGAACTACCCAGACAGCTGCCGGCTGAGAAGGAGCAGTCAGATGGCCTAAGAGTGAATACATTGAGTCTTACGTTACCTTTGTGGAACAAGAAATGCGTTCAGCCCACAAGTGAAATGGAAATCGGTTTCAGCACAGAAATAGAATAATACAGGGGCTCTGTGCACCCCATCACATCTGAGGAGAAGCAGAGGCGCTGGGCATCATTTCTGCTTGTCATTCTTGACTTACCATGCATAAATGAACTGGCTAACTGAGGTATAATCAGAGTCCCAAGTGGGTTCATTTTCCTAGACAGCTTCAAATCACCTCATAACCACATTCAGTTTAAATGTACTTTGCCCATAACCCATGAAAGGGCTGTCACATTCCTTTGTCACACAGAATATGAATGTTACCCAGGCCTCTGCACGCTCAAGACTGTCCAGATGTTTAACATTCTGAATCCTTCAAGTCGAGGAAACATGCACTGCTTTTGTCTTTTAGAGAAAATTGACTCTGACTATTAGAAGAAAGGATCATAAATACACCACATGCTCTAACAACAACATCTATAAAATCATTGGCAACACGGGTAATGACGAGAAACGCTATTTTTCAGCATTGCTTTCCACGGAAGTAGAGACTACCTGACGCGCATGCAATATCTATCTTCTGTTCTGCGGTAGATGTGAAATACATCTCATCACTACATGCAAAGAATCTCTGAAGAGTTTGACCTGGGACTTTATTATTTCCCAGGGATCTTAAGGAGGAAACCAGAGGTCACTAAGGACCTACAAAGAATGGTAAATGCCTTATGATATTGTTTTGGTAGATAAAACGTACTTTAAAAACCCTGCCATGACTGTGTAGGATCACAGTTGGGGAATGTTTTAATTTGTAACCAGGGTCAGCTAAGGAATCCAATCTGACTTTGGTAAAGAAAATAATCGGGGCTGGAGAGATGGCTCAGAGGTTAAGAACACTGGCTGTTCTTCCAGAGGTCCTGAGTTCAATCCCAGCACCCACATGGTGGCTCACAACCATCTGTAATGAGATCTGGCTCCCTCTTCTGGCCTGCAGGGATGGATACCTGCAAACAGAACACTGTATACATAATAAATAAATAAATAAATCTTAAAAAAAAAGAAAATGCTTAATTGAGCATTTTTTAATCTGCTATTCTCTACCATGTAGACATGAAAAGGATAACACAAGCCACACGCACACACAACACAACACATCCTGTGAGACAATTAGATTAGAACAATTGTGTCTAATAAAGAATACAGGGACATGGTGACATCTTCCAGTGATATGTAGAGTATGAACTGGGCGTTTAGGTTTATAGTCACCATTCATTTCGGTCCCCAAATTTGAAGGGCAGATGTTCTCTGTGCTTTACAGTTAAAGGAATGAAGGCTGAGGAAAATGTCCACCAAACTGCTCTCTGTCAGAACTGGGAAGGGTCTGAGGTTTTAACCCTAGCACACTGAGAGTAACCACCCATGGCTTCATACATGCCTGCAGAAGACCGGAGACTGACTCAGAGCCGAAGGTACAGCAGACAACATGAACTTCACGCACGGTACCCAGCCATCCCAAGGTTCTCAGGACTATTTCAGTAAGCCTGAGCTATTGGCCAAGCATTGGTAATTAATATAACCCTAGGGCAGTTAGTCACTCAAGTGCCTGCTTTGAGTCTCACAAAGGGACTAGGGAACAGCTCTAGAGGACAATGCACACACAGTAGGCCTGACTCACAGCTTAGACATGAGAGATTAGGAAATGCCAACTCTATAAAGAGCTGCAAATAAGCACAACCAGCTTTTGCCCCAACAGAGACCTTAAAAAATTATTTATTCATTCATCCAACCATTCATTTACTGTAGTAATTGTTCTTGTCCCTGTTGTTGCTGCTGCTGGTGGTGGTGATAGTTGTGTGTGTGTGTGTGTGTGTGTGTGTGTGTGTGTGTCTGCCTGTGTACTTGGATGTCAGAGGACAACTTTTGGAGTTGGTTCTCTCCTTTCAGCTTAAGTTCCAGGAACTGAACTCAAGCCATCAGTCTTGGTGGCAAGCACATTTACCTAGTGAGCCATCTCACATGTATGTGTGATATTGTGTTCCCCAATATATTGTGCCTGATAATAAACTTATCTGGGTCAGAGAACAGAATAGCCACTAGATATAGAGGCCCAAAAATGGTGGCACACACACACCTTTTTTTTTTTTTTTTTTGGTTTTTCAA
>CABHPQ010170653.1:1922-21203 GCA_902168405.1 Peromyscus aztecus | reverse complement strand
AAAAAAAACCAAAAAAAAAAAAAAAAAAAGAAAGAAACTGGAGCCCTGCACATGTTAAGCAAATCCTTTAACCCTGAGTGATATCCCTGGACCTTCTGCCTCCTCTTTAAATCCAGGCAGAATTCCAAAAATAAACTTGGTGTATGAATTTTAATATTAGTGTTACTTTAAAACTATGTTCCATCATTTTTAAAAAGTAGCTAAGATTATTACATAGAAAACCCATTTTTCACAAATTTTCACTATTTTGCACAGTTGTTGACCACAGCATCAAATGGGCATGATCATTTTAGGCAGATTTTTAGTCTTTATTTTTTTCCCCCTGTAATAGTCAAATCAAATTTCCTTTTCCTTTTTCTGCTTAACACAAGGTGCCAGTGGGGGCGGACATTACAGCATGTTTTTTAAAAGTTTATTTTCACTTCCTTTTGGGGTGGAGCTAGTTCTTTTATCTGTTGCTCTCTAAAGATCAAAAAGACAACGAACTGAAGAAACAAGCAAAACGGAGACAGAGGTGTGTATAATGCGTTTCTATATTGACTGAACGAAAGTTGCCTTTAAGGACATCGTGGCCCAAATGAGTGTCCAGGAGTCAGAACAAAGTATGGAAACGTGACAGACACAGTTGACCCGTTGAGAGACTGTTAGTGGTTAAGATGCTCTTTGGATCTGAACACTCCATCAGAAGCCACATGGAGATGCACTTGTGACCCCCACACCCCCATTCTGAAGCTGTCAGACTGGTTATGGGCTGTGATATTAGAGGCAGGATCCAGAGGTGTTTTCAATTCATTCAAAAGATGAGCGGAAATACAAACTCTCTTCTCCATTAGATGCCTTTAGGAGACCTTCATCTCAGTGCATGAAGTAGAAGTAACTCCACAGGGAACGGGTGGCCTGTGACAAGCGACAGCATGTATGTCCCACCTAAACATATTCAAACTCGGTCTCAGCAAAAGATGGTGACCTGGGGTTGGGGGGCGGGGTGGAGGGGTGAGGTTACCTCAGACGCCAAGCTATTGGCCAGAATTTTATCAGAAGTCAGAAAATCCCCAAGCAAAGCTTTGCTTTAGATATTTGATTAAGAAAGGTGGACATATGACTTGGTCTCAAGTGCGGTTTGGCTGACAGAATCTTTCAAAATACAGACTCTATGGGATAGCAAACACTGGAGAAAAAAATGCTTAGCATGGAGCTGTTTTTCTCTCCAAATGAGTCAGAACCTGGCATGCTAGGAGAAAAACCAGAACGTATTTGGATCATACAAGAGAATTTAATAAATCTGATTTTCAGCAGGCTACTTTTTTTTTTTTTTTAGAAGAAATATTCTTTTGAGACTTGAAGGCTCTGTTTTCTACTGCCTGACGCAAAGCATGACGCTTCCCGGACTTGAGAACACAGACACACAAGCCCTATTGCCATTTCCAGTTTTAAATTGAATGGGTGCAGGCGTGGGACGGCACAGGAGATGGCTGCCTTTCTGAAGACTTCCCGGGCTCCGAAGCACAGGATGCTGAATGCTGCCATTTCCAGGGGGCCCACTGTTCTGGGTGGTTTGCCCTTGAAAGCGGCCTGCCTCTCCCTCCTCATCCTGTACCCCTCCAATTTCCACGTTATGGGAAGCATTCTTAGTTGCTGCCGTGCCTTTGACTCCCGGTTCTCCTGCCCGATTTCTGACATTTTCATCCTTGGCTCGCCACCCTGTATCTAACCTTCCCCATAGCTCACAGGCTTCAGGTTCCTTTTCTTGGCATTTCTGTTTTCTTAGACTAGGTTCTGACAGCAAGGAGCCCTTCAAATGATGGTTGACAACAATCGGTTACCTCCACGCCTTTCACTGCCGTCAGGAAGACTGTTCAGTGACCAGCGTGGGTCACCCTCCCTTTCTCAAGTGGATTTTAGAAGTGGGTGCAGCTGGCCTTCCTACTGACTGCTACTTCTACCACACATCTAAGATTGAGACGCTTCCCACGGCTGTCTATCCCGGAATTCTCGGTACTGTCAATAACATACATTTATTTTGTGCCAGCCGGATGCCACGTGATCTGAATAACAAACATCCTACTCTCGTAAGTCCCAATCCTGGAAGGTAGAAACGTGTGCAGAAATGGAAAAGCTGGTGTTGCAGGCTAGCCGGCGCTAAGTCCATCAAGGGGCTGACGGGGCAGAGCTAAAACTCTTTTCTTGACTGTTCTACATCTTAAGACCCATGGCTTCTGATTTCTGCCCATGATACCAGGGAAATCAAGGTCCTCTCTTGGGGTCCTTAGTCTCATTAATAGAAGGATTTAAGAACAGAATCAAATGGAAACTGGGGGACAATTTTATTAGTTTAAAAGAAAAAGAACCCAGGTCAGACAAGCTGTGAATCTCAGCAGCTGCCCAGAGGAGGAAGATGGGAAGCCAGCACAGTGGTTAGCCACACGGTGGGCAAGCAGCCGTGGGGAAGCAAACCCAAAGTACCAGGAAAGGGTACACTGAGGCTCTGGCAGCACCCAGAAGAAAATGACAGAAGGGGAGGGGAGGGAGGGGAGAGAAGGGGAGGGGAGGAGAGGGGAGGGGAAGGAAAAGGAGGGAAGGGAAGGGAAGATAAACCATTGTGAGTCAGGAAAGCAAGCTGACCAACCCAACCAAACCTTACGGCAACCGTTGGGACCTCATTAAGAGGCAGGAATTCTGGGAAGAAAATATATAGTATCTCATTAAAGGTATAATTATTTCACCTATGTCTTTAATATGGCTTAGGGAAAGCCTGCCTTCTGAAGCCTGGAGATCAGAGAAATAGCACAGAGTGTCGGGGAAAACTTAGGCTTCTGCCTGATATCAGGCAAAAGGAAAAATAGAAACATGTTTCTTCAAGCTGCGGAATCTGAGTTCAGAGGACACCCCAAATCCTGGTTCCTGTGCCTCAGGACAAAGGATTGCATCAGGGAAACATGGTTAGAAATAAAGACAGCTTATAAAGAAAGGAAACTGTTCCCAAGAATGAGTGGGCTAGGGAGCTAAGGAAGAACCCTGAGGCCCTAGGCTCCCAGGAGCTGGACCTGGTAGGACATTTATAGAGCACTCAGCTCCCCCAAGCTTGTACAGCTCAGGCTTTCCTTGTGCATGTTGAGTCCATCGGGAGCTCAAGGCTTCCAGTCTTCCTTTGCAAGGCAGCTCGTGCAAGCTGCGTCTGCCCTGTGAAGCCCAGACGGGGGAGTTTCCAGTCTTTCTCTGCCACCTGGATTCTTCCATAGGTTAACCCTGAGGCAGCTCGTGTCAAAGCATGGGGAGTTGAAGGAAAGGACTGTTTTCTCAGTCTCTGTCTTCAGTTTATCATCATGATCAGGCGAGAAAGAAGGCAAGTTTGATCATTATCTATGTTTGAAAGCCTTTTTTCTCCCAGACATCAGAGTCTTGGGTGGTATACTTCAGTAACTCTATTAATAATGGGATGTAAAATCTTAAAAGCTGGGAGGTTGGAGAGATGGCCCCATGGTTAAGACCACTGGCTGTTTTTCCAGAGGACCCCGGTTCCATTCCCAGCTATGCACATGAGAGCACACAGCCATCTATAACTCCAGTTTCCTTTTCTGGCCTCCACAGGCACCAGGCATGTACGTGGTACATAGACATATATACAGACAAACACACACACACATTTACACACTTAATATTAATTAATTAATTAATTAAACTTAAATCTTAGCTGCATATCTGCAATTCCAGCACTCAGGAAGAAGATCTCAAGTTCCAGGCCAACCACAGATATTTAATGTATATAGTAAAATCCTGTTTTTGAAAACAATTTTTTAGAATGTTTTATACCATTGTTTAAAGCTTCTAAACAAAGCTATTGATATGCAGCTTGAGAAAGTGACTATTTTCTTCTAAGTTCTCCACACAGCATCACTGAAATCAGAGCAGTCTACATCTGTCCATTTTCAGTTATTTTCCAACCAATGAAGAAATATTGGCCATTTGTGTAGCCAGACCCACATGCACCCACAGAAGGACATACAAGAAAGAACAGAGCATGTTGCTTCCTCTCCACGCCCGTCTGCTCCCCAGCCCACGCAAGGAAGGGTCCACACTTGATAACAAACGCTTGCAATTTCTTATATACCCACAGGAAAGGGAGGAAGGCCCAAAGGGGGCCATTTATGGGAGCTTTCATCAGCCTATCTTCAGGGATCACCAGGCGGACAGAGGCTGAAATGGGATTGACTAAGGATTGACGGAATTTTAAAAGCCATTTACAAGATATAATTATTCAGAGCTGTGCTGCTCCTTTATTTGAAAAATGGGAAATTATCTCTTACCCAAGATGTCGGCTCAGCTACATTCATTTCACTTAAATAGACAAGCAATCGCAGATACTGTACAATGGTTTAGGGAAAGCAATTTCCCATTGAGAAACCACTTGGCCTACTTGTCTGAGAAGAAATATAGCTGTAAAGTTACATGAAACAAACTTGATTCCCTTTAAGCAAGTGCTTCTGGAAGACGTACGGGTCGATTCAGACCCCAAGGCCCGTGAGTTCATCAAGCTCTCAGAGCGTCACAGCTGGCCGGAGTGGGCTGCACAGGGCCAACTCACAGATGGATGGATGGCACGTGGGAGTCTGGGACTTGATCACCAGCTAGAGAGAATGGAGGGAAGAGAAAAACAAAGATGTGAAAACACAGAGAGCAGCAGCCATTAAGGAACTGCAAATCCACAAAGCTCATCATCACCAAGACCACAGCCGCAGCCTCCTCCTCCTCCTCCTCCTCCTCCTCCTCCTCCTCCCAGCTGCTTTCCATGCCCCTAAACTCTCACTGACGTTTGAAAGGCAGCTAGCAGGAACATTTTAAAAAGTGAAACATATGCAAGATGAAACGAACCATTACTTACTTACTCTCAGTGAAAGGGAAAGCAGAGGCGGAGAGAGAAGTGCCTGAAATCTGAACACATTTTGTCATTGTGAGCCAGCAAATTACTCCTCAAGGCACCTGACAGCAAAATCCTAAACAGGGGACAAAGATACTCTTCTCTGTGAGTCTTCTGCTGTGTTAAATACGAAAGTCTGCTCTTCACATTGCATATGTTCCCCTCCCAAAAGCAAAGCTATGGATCTCTCCTTTGACGCTTCGTTTTCTACATTGAGACAAGTACCATTTTCTGCATCTAATATCGTTCTTTAAAAACAGTATGTCAGATACGATGACAGGTCAGCCACAACAGCACACAATGACAACCAGACTTTATATGTCTCTAGATGTACCTCAACAGGAAGTGTACAAAAACACTGCTGACGTATGCTTGCCGAAAGGAAGGAAGGAAGAGAGAGAGAGAGAGAGAGAAAGAAAAAGAAATCCAACATGAAACCTATCCGGCCTCTAGTCTGCATGAACTACAACAAGAAAACATATTCAAACAAATGAAACTAACCCATCAAGATTTGAATGTAGCAATTGCTGGACTAAATACCCAGGACCTTCAATGAGCAACTGCTAAAAAATAAAAAAATAAAAAAGTAGATTTTTTTTTTCTTTTCCAAGACAGGGTTTCTTTGTGTAACAGCCCTGACTGTCCTGGAACTCACAGAGATCTGCCTGACTCTGCCTCCCGAGGGCTGGGATCAAAGGTGTGTGCCACCACTGCCCGGCGCAAAAATATTTTATAAATATTTTTTAGAAAATAAAGTGAAGGACACAAACATATTGCACTGTGATTTAAAAGTGGCTGAGGTTATTAACTAAGCAAATGTTACATTTAGGATCCCCAGAGTTCAATCTGGAGCACCCCAAAACAAGAAAAAATAAGTTGGCAGTGGTTGCACATGCCTTTAATCTTAGCACTCCAGAGGCAGAGAAAGGCGGGATCTCTGAGTTCAAGGCCAGCCTGGTCTACAGAGCAGGTTCCAGGATGAGAGCCAGGGCTACACAGAGAAACCCTGCCTCGAAAACAAACAGACAAAACAACAACAAAAAGAATAAATGGACTCATCAAAGAAACACATTGCATACATCTGCTTGGTTTCTGGTGTGAGCAAGCTGCCATCTATAACCAGAAAGTTATGAAATAATCAGACAAATCTAAATTCTGACTGAATATTCAGTGACAATAAATAAAGACTTTTAGGGGCTCGGGGGACAGCTCAGTGGTTAAGAGCAAGTTTGGTTCCCAGCACCCAGGTCAGGCATCTCACAGCCCCCTGTGACTCTGGCTCCCTGGAGCTCTGATGCCTTTGGTCTCCATGGTACCTACACTTACATGCCATAACCACACACAGACACAGGCATGCACACACACACCTACACACACTTAAAAATAAATTTCAAAAATATTTTTAAGGATGGCTCATTTTTTTATAAAGACATAGTAACATTTGAAAAAGAATGGCAATAATCATTATTGAAAGTATATAAATACCATAGATCTTTGCAACCAAGGACAGAAGAAATTTTTGTAGGAGTTTGGGAGCCAGGGAGGAAGACAGTGGTAGGTATTAAGATGTTTGGAAAGGGGAAGGGCAGAAAGAAAAAGAGAAAAACACCCCTAGCTGAGAAGGTAAGGGTAACTGATGGCTGCTGGTGGATAGTGTTTACCTCACTTCTGTGATTCCAGAGAGGCTCCCCATCCTGCAGTGGGTGGTCCTCCACCCATGTCTACAGACAGCACTAAGTAGACTCGGTGGATTTAAAAGCAAAGCACAGAAAGTTGGCAATGGAAAGTGGCAGGCAGCTGCAAGAGGGTAGGAGAGGAATTGGAAGGGAGGGGTCGAAGAATGGATCTGATCAAAACACATTCTAGGGACTGAGCCTAGTCCAGCACAAGCCTTTACTCCAGCACTCAGGAAGCAAAGGAAGGTGGATTTCTGTGAGTCTGAAGCCAACCTGGTTTCCATAGTGAGTTTCAGGCCAGCTGAGGCTACAAAGTTGAAACCTAGCCTAAATAAAACAAATGAATGAGAATCCACATTATATGCAAGTATGAAATTCTCAATAAGAAAAAGAAAGATTAAAAGACGGAAAAAAAAAAAAACCTCACTCCTACAAAGAGAAATTCAAACTAAAACCAAATTAAATGAAGTGCTTATTTTTCCCTTAGCTCTGTTGAGAACAAAGGTTGACATACAGGCAGAGCACTGAGGGAAAAGATATTCAGTGGTTTGGGAGCTCTAGAGGGTGATCCAAAAATCAACTCCTAGGAATTTTTCTTGTGGGTGATATGCAATGTCTAATTTGTATTTTTAAGGAATTGTTTACTGCAACAGTTTTTGGAAAAGAAAATGCTACAGACAAATCTTCAACAGGAAAACACTGGGAAATTTCAATCCATCCATGAAACAGGAGGCTGGGGAGTAACCGAGGCACAGAGAAGCCACTCTCTGATGAGAGCTGTCTTCGGGATATTCTAAGGGCAGAAAGAAGTTAGGCACACGGAATAAATGTAAGGGGCACATGGATTTTTCACTATAAACCCCATTTTATCCTCTGAGTTTTAAATTACACAAATGTATTACCTGTTTGTGGTGGTTTGGATGAGAATGCCCTCCAAAGGCTCATACATTTGAATGCTTAATTACCAGTTAGCGGAACAGTTTGGGAATGATTAGGAGCTATGGCCTTGTTGGAGGAAGTATAGCCTCATTGGAGGAGGTGTGTCACTGGGGGTGGACTTTGAGGTTTCAAGCCCACGCCCCACCTGTCTACCTGCGGCCCCAGGATACAAACCTCTCAGCTACTCTTCCAGTACCATGTCTTCTGCTTCCTGCCGTGATGGTCATGACCACCCTCTAGAAGTGTCAGCAAACCCCCAATTAAACGCTTTCTTTGATAAGAGTTGCCTTGGATCGTGGTGTCTTGTCACAGCAACAGAACACTAACTAAGACACTGTTCAATTAAGTAAAAATGTAACAGTCTTGGAGATGCTCAGCTGGATGATTAATTAACACAGGGATTGGCCAATAAAGAGATGTAGAGACATACAGAAAACAGTGAGTGAATGCCCCAGTTGATTCCTTGCCCAGCGGGAGAAAGGGGTCCAGCCAGAAGCCAGGGTTCCCAGGCTCAGAAACCCACACTGGACTTTCTGTAACCAAGAAAAACCTCCACAGTCTTCTTAGCCAAGGACTAGGAGGATGTTTTCTCCACAAAACTGCTCCCTGCAGCCCACCGCCCAAAGCATGCATAGCGGAGAACAATAGAGACAGTCTGAAAACAAAGCCCAAATATCTACCTGACTTCCGGTCTCGAAAAGGCTGGTGTCTTGGAGCCTTTCAAGCTCTCCCTCCCCATCTCCCCCCACCCCTCCATCTCTTTACTCCTCTCCCATCCCTCTCCCCTCATCCCAGTCTGTGCCATTGGACTCCTTTTCACAGTCTTTAGTATCTGAGCCTCCCTTACCCATGGAAGAGCCACGCATCACTTTGACGTGTCAATATTACCGCCCACTACTCAGTGTGTTTCATTCCTTGGCTGTCTTGTCTGGGTGCGTTACACAGATTTCCCAGTATTACTTCTCAGACTCTTGATGGATGTTTCAAATTCTTGCACAATGATGATGAGTGAGCCAATAAAAAACTAATTTCAGGCTTTCAACCATTTCTCTGCCATCTTGCCTTGTTTTTTCCCGACTGTGAAGTGGGGTAAAGACATTTTGTCTTACGAAATGTGGAAAGCATAAGGTGACAGCAGAAATTAATGTTTTCATATATTTTCTATGATTATTCTTTGTTGTTGTTTTTGTTTGCTTGTTTTTCAAGACAGGGTTTCTCTGTATAGCCTTGGCTGTCCTGGAGCTTGCTCTGTAGACTAGGCTGGCCTCGAACTCACAGAGATTCACCTGCTTCCTAAGTGCTGGGATTAAAGGCATGTGTTACCACCACCCAGCTCTATGATGAATTAATGTTCTTCATTTTAAAAATAAAATAAATAAGGCTGGTCGGTGGTGGCACAGGCCTTTAATCCCAGCACTCGGGAGGCAGAGGCAGGTGGATCTCTGTGAGTTTGAGGCCAGCCTGGTCTACAGAGCAAGTTCCAGGACAGGTTCAAGAGCTACACAGAGAAACCCTGTCTCGAAAAATCAAAAATAGATAGATAGATAGATAGATAGATAGATAGATAGATAGATAGATAAAGTGAAGAGTAACTGAGGAAGACACCATACATCAACCTCTGGCCTCCACACCTAGCCAGCTCCACAAGCACATTCACACATATGCACACATACCCCAGCCACACATACACACTAATTAATAAACAAAAAGAATATTAGAAATTAAAAGTCTCTCTGGGCACTGGCACAGTGGCTCGGCGGGCAAAGGTGCTTACCTCCAATCCCTTTGACAACCTGAGGTCCTTCCCCGGGATTCACACGGTGAAGGAGGGAACTGACTCCCAGAGGTTGTCCTCTGATCTCCATGCATACACTGTGCATTCACACGCACATATACTACTGTTTGCACATGCAAAAATAAATAATGACTGCAGTCAACTTGCATTTTCATTTCATTATGTCTGGAAGGACGGGAAATCCCAATGTTTAGGAGGAGAGACATCTAAAAACAGATAGGTGTTGGGAGCCCAGGAATTTTCCTAACAGGAGGCCGGATCTGTAGGAGGTTTCCCTCTAAACCACCCCAGCATGTGAGTCACCACCCTCTTGGAAAGAGTATTGCTTCCCTATGATTTCTGACACAGATTATTCACACTTTCAAAACTTGGCATTAGATACACCATGTAACTAACATTAGGGAGGAGAAAGTAAAACATAAAAATGAAATGCATGCTGCTAAAAAAAAATAAAATAAAAATAAAAGTGCATGAGAAATGTAGTAACATCACCACACCCAAATGAAGAGAAGAAAGTGCTGTCATGAACGTGAAGCCTGATTAATGTCATTAATGTTATATAGGCCTTTCATTTAAAAGTCAAAGGGCTGTCTGGAAACCTCTGTGTCGTGAGAATCCACTTTACTAGGCTTTTAACATTACTAAGCACAATTCCAAACGATCTAGTCCTAACAGGACAACTCCCCCTCCACTTCTCCCCTCCCCCCAGAGTCACCCACACCAAGGCCTCCTTTAAAAGGAGGTTTATAAGCCCACTCCAGGGGTAATAACATGTTGCTCTTCTTTGGAAAGACTTTCATCCTTACAGAAGTTTTAGTAGCCTTTTCCAAAGCAAATAATGCTGACTCCCCTTAATTCATGGTTCGCAAAACAGACCTTGGCTTTAGATGACTGACCTAAAGATGGGGCATTGAGAGCGCCCCACCTCTGGGCTACCTGTGCACCAAGGTGGTCAGAACAGACTCTTGACTCCTACTGCTGCAGGGGCAGAGATGGGCAAGGGTGTGGGAAGAGACCACCGGGAAGTCAATGAACAGTGGCCCCATTCCCCCTCCCCCTCCTACAGTTAGGCAGGTGGTTTGTCTCTTCATGGGTTATGACACTCTTTTATAGATCACTTTTACAGTCCTGTTATAAACTCGGAGTTTATTTTCTTTTTAGGGGTAAAGAAAAAAAGCAAGTGGTCCTATTACCCATTACAGACTGAACAGCCTTTATCTGAGATGCTCAGAACCAAAGTGTCCAGTTTGTGCTTTTTCAAATCTTGGAATCCACACATGAAATCTCTTCCGAGATGGGCTCCAAGTCTAAACATGAAATCCATTGTGTATCACAAATACTTGTAAGCAGAGTCAAGTCTACACATGATGTTTAAATGATTTTATGCCAACGAACACACATACACATGTGTGAGCACCTGCACACACAGCTAATAAAAAAAAATTAAAGAAGATTTTTTTAAAAAATCAACAGGTGATAGGCTACTTATAAATAACCCCTCAACATTTTATAGTACACATCCATCAATTTATTTAATAAGCAGATATTCTTTTGTTTATTGAGATGGTTTTTTTTTCACATGCAGTAGTATTCACCATTTTTATAGAAGGTATACACAGTCTATGATTCATGTAATCACCCTATAACCAAGATACAGCATAGACTCACCACCACCACTCCCCAAAGTCCCTTCCCATTCCTTTGTAGTTTAATCTCGCCTCCCCTGCATAGTCACTGTTAGATTACTGCTGCTGTATCTGAAACCCTCCATTTCTTCTCCACCATGCTGGGGATTGAAGAGGTCTACCTCCACGCTAGGCAAGTGCTCTGACAATGAGCCCTTCTGTTAACATTATTTCTTTTTAATTCAAGTGTGTGTGAGAGTGGGTGTCCAAAGAGACCAGAAGAAGGTGTGAGACCCCTTGGAGCTAGAGTTACCGGAGGCACGTGGTATGAGCTCTGGGAACAGAACTGCAGTCCTCTACAAGGCAGCCTTCTTAATGGCTGAGCCATCTTTCCAGCCCTGATTTTTTTTTTAGTCTGGCATATTTCATTTAACATAATGTTTTTGGGAGTCCCTCTTGATATACTTTTCTGTTACTGAATTGTATTCTATTATGTGAATATAGCATAAGCTGTTTGTCCACTCCATAGTTAATGGGCTTTGGGGTTGTTTTTAACTTTTGCCAAGTCTGAAAAGAACTGTTATCGACATCTATACACAGGTTTCTATGTATACAAAAGTTTTTATTTCTCTTAGGAAAATTTCCAGCAATTGGCTTATTGGTTACACGATATATGCTAAGTATATTGAACTGACTTCTAACATTCTTACTTTTTTATAGTCTTATAACATTGTATAAGAGCTCCTATTGCTCCAACATCTTCACTGATATTTTGTAATTTTTTTTTTTTGCAATTGTGACATTCTAGTACATAAGTAGTGATATTTCAGTGGTTTTAGTGAGGCATTCTAGGACATGAGTAGTGATATTTCAGCAGACCTCTAATTTGCATTTCCCTAACTGATAATGATGTTGACCATCTTCTTAGATGCTTGGTGTGAACCCTCTACACTGTGGATTTTGTTGTAAAAATTATTTCTATATTCTAGATGCTGGTACTTCATCCAAATTGTACTCGATAAACATTTTCTCCCTTTTCATGGTTTTCTTCATTTTCTTTAGAGTGTTTGTTTGTTTCATTTTTTGTTTTCAAGACAGTCTCTCTATAAAGCCCTGGCTGTCCCGGAACTCACTATATAGACCAGGCTGGCCTTGAACTCACAGAGATCTGCCTGCCTCTGCCTACCAAGTGCTGGGATTAAAGGCTTGAGCCACCACACCTGGCCAAGGAGCAGTTTTTGATGAAGAACAGTTTGTCTAAGCACCATCTGCTAAATGTTGACCTGGAGATACAGCAATAAGCAAAAATTCTATCCATCGGTTTCATCTACCAGTTAACTTTATCATCACTAATATTTTTTCATTACTAAATATTACTTGAAACACGATTTGGATGCATAGTATTTTCTTGGCCACATCTTAGTTTAGTTAAGCCTCTGTTCGGGGGATATTTATATTAACTCCCTTCAAAGAAAAACCAAATAAGAAAGAAAAGAAATGCATGATCAATATACTTGCACAGAAGCCCCTGTCGACACCTGTGGTGATTTTCTTAGTATGAATGCTCATCACTGAGAAGCCCTCCAAAAGGTATAGTGCTCACTCGCAATTGTCTCTTGGAAAGACCACAGACGTCTTGAAGCAAAGACCCTGTCTTGTCGACCGTGTCATGCCTGTATGTGACAAAGAGCCTCACACTTTCTGGAGAGAATTGTTGACGCTGCTTTATCTTCTCCACTTCCTCCTCTGCCCTGTAGACATCTACCTTGCTTCCCCAAATCAAAGAAGAGAAGGCTTGCCAAGAAGATTCAGGTTCCAGGGCAGCTGAGTGACAAGCCTGGTTGTTGCTCGGCAAGGCCCTCAAGGGGCCCCGCCCCCTGCAGCTATAAAGCCTCAGTGAGGTGAGGTGAGGCAGCCACCACTGGCACTCAGCCTCCAGAGCACCAGGAAGGCACTGGCACACAGGCACTATGGCAAACAAAGTGCAAGTCCCGCTGTCCCCGCTGAAAGGGCGCCACCCTCCAGCAGGTAGGTCCCCCCACACACAGCTGACCTGGCTCCTGCAGCTGCTCCCTCGCCCCCGTTTGTCCTCCCGGAAGCACCTCAGCAGAGCCAAGGTTGTCAGCCCACAACTGTTGCTTTCACTTCCTGCAGCCTGAGCTCCTCTGCCGGGACACACCCTCACCCGAGTGAGTTACCACCTTGGGGAACCCTACTCCGTTTTCCACCTCTCACACTCAGGTTCTGCAAGACACCCATGGTTAGCTGACTTCATACTGACTCCGTGCAGAGAACAGTGCCCATTTCTGCTTCTGGAGTCTTTGGGGTTGGGCAATGCTATCAGCCCACAAGCTGAGGAGCACTGTTTAATAAGTACCCAGGGACTGGAGGGGCTCTAACATCTCGAGTGTCTCCTGTTTTTAAATTCATGCTATTCGCATTGACTCTATGGGATATCGACCCTGGTTCTCCTGTAACTAAGCATATGTTTATATAGCTTGGCTAGCATGAACAGGCCTATTTTTAGTCAGTTTTACATTCTTCCAACTGCTGTCCTTTTCTCCTGACATCTCAAAAGCTTGGCTGCTTTGTACTTGCCTGTCTCCAATTAGAAACCCAGTTATTTGTATAATTCTTTGTTACCTCTAAGAGGAGGTTGTGGCCTCTCACCGCAGGCAGGTATGACAGGCCCAGGCTTTGCGAGGATGGGGATCTGATACAGACCCAGCGCATTCTGGAAGGCAGCCCAGTAGCACGAGAGTTTTCTGGCTTGCTCTAGATACCATGTCCAATCTCTTTTGTCAGTCCACTGATGTTCTACACTTGTAGTTGAATTTAGCAATTTTTTACAATTAAAAATGGAGAGGTATTGATGCAAACGAATGGGGAGCTGTCTCTACAGGTGTTGGGAGAGGAACTCATATATTGCACAGATGAAAAGAAATGCACCGTTCTCCTGCTGCTTCCACTCCAGTCTTTCAAAAAATGCTCCAGCTGAAAAATCCGATTTGCTACAGTGCATTTATGCACAAAGTTAAACTTAGACAAATGATTCCTTTGGCTTACGTCAATTTAAAAAGTGCAAGTTTGAACACCACCACCCGGAACTTCCTGTCCCCATCACTAATGATTGCTAATTACTCTGTGTACATAGCACACCGTGACTCCATCAAGCATGTCACAATGCCTCTGGCATGACAATGAATTATTATGAACTGTGACACCACAGATAAGAGGTTTGGGATAATTGGAATGGAGATGCAGGCAGACTTGCTTCCCCACTGAGCTCAAGAGAACAAAGAAACTTCACCCTTCAGCTGGTTCCCCATATTTTTTATTTTACGAACCAGTTTGCAAGGATGCAAATTTTTAGTTACGGAACAAAACTAATAAGATGCCAAAAATTCTATTAAATTTTCATCTGATATTTAGAAGCAAAAATACAGATGTCTGAGAGCAGGAAGCTAATACCATATGGTGGGAAGGTAAGGCATGGCGGTTAGAAGCTGACAGAGTAGGGTTTGGACTTCACTTTCAATCTACATCTCAGAGCCTCGGTTTTCTCACCTGTGAAAAGGGAAAATAAATAACATCAACCTGGTAAGGCTACTGTGTGGGTGAGAAGAAACTGTGACTATAAAGGACCTGACACTTGAATGTTGACCCCTTTAAAATGCAGGCCTCGTAAAACCCACTGTAGTCGGCAGAATGCAGAATGATCCTTCCGGACTCCAAGGCCCCCAGATGCGGGAGCCTCACCAGCACCTGCTGCGGTAGTCCGAACAGAAAGCAATTGCGATGGGAAAGGACACCAGTGCTTGCCAGCATAGTTATGAATGAAACCACTCAGAAATCAGCCAGCCATAACACACACACCCCACTCGCATGTGTGCTGAGTGCTTTCTTTACGTGTATTAATGTACTGTATCACACCACTGTTGATTTTACATTTATGCCCTAAGACAAGATAATGTTAACCAGGAAGTAGCCTGGGCTCTGGGAAGCATAACTTTGAATTTCCTGCTGTTTTAATTTGCCTTTCTCTTAGTTTTAGAAGAACCCTGTTACATGATCAGCAATACCAAAGTTTTGTGAGGTGGTCCAGGGAAGCGAAATGCAAGATGAATAGGAAGACTAACAGTCTCTCCTCAGGTCATCTCCAGTCCTGCACTTCTTAAACTGACTAAGTCAAAGGAATCAGAAATGTGCAGAGGGTCGGTTGTGAATTGCAAGAGGCATTTTCTGGCTTGTGAGGAAAAGAGAAAAGTTTATGAGGAAGGGTTATCATGAAGAACCCCAGAGGTGATCAACTGCCTAAGGACCAGTGTCATTTAAAACAACCAAAATGGAGGGCAGGGGGGCTGGCATAGGTCAGTGAAGGAGGGAGATTAATAAGAACACACTATAACGACACATACACATGAAAAGGCTGTAATAGTTGGAGGTGGGTATCAGATACACTGTGTGTATATATACATATATATGTATGTATGTATATATGTATGTGTGTGTATTTGTCAAAAAATACATAAAAGACATTCTATTAAAATAATAAAAATAGGCCAGGCACAGTGGTGCACACTTTTAATCCCAGCACTCAGGAAGCAGAGGCAGGCAGATCTCTGTACATCCAGACACAGCTTGAGCTACAAAGAAAATTCCAGGTCAGCTGGTGAGATTCTGTGAGAACAGACTTTTTTTTAGGACAGTGAGATTCTGTCCTAAAAAAAAAATTAATTAAAAAAAAACATGAAAGCTAAACAAAGTGAAGTCTTGATTTTTCTCAGTCCAGCTGGTTAACTCATGCAGAGTAGTGGGGACGGAGAAGTGTATGAGACCCACTGTCCAAAAGAGCGAGGAGAAGGGACTGGTGACCGCAAGGGCAGGTGCCCTTCACTCAGAGTCAACCTTGCACCTGCACAGCATAGAAAGTTCCAGACACGGCAGCAGCCCTACAGATAAATGACACTCTGCAGAGAAGCATCACAAAAGAGCAAACTAAAAGTCAGAGCAGCAAAGAGACTCTACTAATGCCACCCAGCCCTGGGACTGGAAAATAATTGGCTTTGTGACAAAATTTTCTTGCTCTAAAAAAGCTTCTTCTCTTGAGAATTTTTCAGGGGTCTTGATTGGCCACCAAAAATTCGCTGACGAGTCAACTCTGACTGTACACTGAGCAGTCTGTAAGCAGTGACCTCTTAATTATATCTTCAAATAAGTTTTCAGCCGTAAAACAGAGCTGGCATGAACTTCATGTTTTCTTGCTTTCTTATACACATTCCCATGGTCTAGGGAAGGAAAGGGGCGAATCTTTCTCACAGGCTGGTTTTCGTCTTGACTATTCTCTACCAAATACTGGGAAAAAATCCTATCTGGAAATTATGTATAATTTGAAACTATAAGGTCCATCATTGAAAACCTACAAACCATGAAATCTACCACAAGAACTTAGCTCTAGCCCAAGACAGGAAGGGAAAGTTTCAATTCTCCTGTATCAACATAGGTTTTCTAGCAAAACAACCCAAAAGAACATCATTTTATACTTCTGTAGATTCTAGTTCATTTTATTCATCAAAAGTCCTGAAAAATCTTACTGTATTTATATTCAACTTTGTATTTATTCTCCATTAAGATAGTAAACACAGTCACATTTTACTTTGTTGAACTGCAGTTGGTTTTTTACACAAATATTCTAGAGAAAATACAGTCCAAATATGAAGCTGAGTGGGGGTGCATGTAAGTTTGAAAGGGTTGATCTAGACACAGGCTCCTTGGAAAGACCTTCCAGCCATCCATCGTATCAAGAAAACAGGCCAGGGTGGTTGTCATGGGCTATAGTGGTGATTTGTCTAGATCCTGTGAGACCAGTGTTCCCAGCAGAGCTTTGAAGATGACCCTCCCATAAACTGGTTCCAACTGGTTCATTCACCCCAAGTTTGTGAGAGCCTTACTCTATAAACCAGCACATTCACCCACAGAATGGGGATATTTTCTGTCTTCCCTAAATGTCTTTGCTTTATTCTTGAAAATGAAGAACTCTTGCAGTGTGGATTTCCAAAATATTCTTTGGTGTTTGTTTCTCTGTCCAGTGCTTATACCCTTTCCAAAGTGAGGCAAGTGATGGATATTCTTTTCACAGTAGATTAGCAGGGTTAGGATCACAGTAAGGACCTCATTGACAATGACCGTGTGACTCAATTTCTGCTAAGTTCTCCAGAATTCTCCTAGGATGCTCATGGCAGACGAACCTCTTTCCCTTGCTGTAGTATGTTGAGGGGCACTGACCATTGTACCACCAATGTGCTTCGTACTAACACAAACTATTCTGACACTTTTCTTACTTGATATTCACTCTGCCCTTCCCTTCCAGAGCAACCCAAAATAAATCTAAATAATGACAACTACTAATTATCAAGTGCCTACCATGCACCAAAGGTTTGCATATCTTTTTTTCAGTATTCTCCATTTTTAAAACTTTACATTAATCTATATGTATGAGTGATGCACCCCACCCCCACCCCGCCCCTGCCAGCACACACATGCATTGGAGGTCGAAGACACTCTACAAGAGCCAGTTCTCTCCTTCCACCACGTGGGTCCTGGTGACCAAACTCAAGTTATCAGGCTTGGTGGCAAGCATCCCTAACCACTGAGTCATTTTGCTGGTCTGGTTTATGTATCTCTATTCTCAAGAACACCTCTGAACAGTGGGACTTACTCCCTTTTGAGGGATGTGGAAACCAAGTCTGAAAGAGAACTAGGTATTTGGCAAACAGTCACTTTATTAGTCTGCTCTTCATTAGTATGAAATACCTCAGACAGGCTAACTTTATGAGTGAAATGGACTTCTTTAGCTCCCAGTTCTGGAGATTGGCTCTCTGGGGAGGACTGTATGGTAGAAGGCAGGACTATGTGCATGACAGAGCTAGAATCAACCACAGAAGGCGAGAGGAAGATCGACTGGGATCACTTTATCCCCTCCAAAGGCCAATCCCAACTGACCTAAGGATCCCCCTGGAGGCCCTACCACTTGTCATTTCCTCCTCCGCTATCACCCCACTGAGGACCAGTTTCCCTTGGAGGACAAACTCAAACCACAGGCCAATCACAGCAGTCTCACAACTTCGGGGCAGTGGGGATGACCTACTTTGCACAGCATTTCCTTACGACTCCCATGATCCCCAACATGACACATAGCCCTTCAGAACTTTGGTAATAGTACCCTCACCTCCCACTAGTGAGTGGTCTTACTGGATTCCACAGCTCCTCCTGTGACCCAACTCCCTGCCCTCTTTCTAGTGACTCTCCTTTGGAGACTCTCAGAGTCCTTTCAAATGAACTTAGCAGTGCCAAAAACAGTGATCTACATTAAGGAAAAAACTCATATGACCATATCCATAAATGTTGAAATGCATGTGTTGAAACCCAATATCTATTCAAATAATAGAATGATATGGAATCATAATAGAAGGATATTCCCTAAATGTAATGAAAGATTTATAATATATGTATATGTATGTAAATAGATAGATATGTGGAAAAAGAAGGCCACCCAAAGAATATTAATAAGGAAACACAAGACTTTAAAAATCAGAAAGGCAAAGATGTTCACAATCACCACTATTTAACATTTTTCTAAAGGAGACATATTGTTCTTTATAAATTACATATGTTTTTCACCTGGGAAATTCTAGAGAATCTATAGAAAGCTATAATAAGCAATTCTAGAACTCGCTACATCTTAAGTATAAAATCAATTATGATAAGCTTACTGATATTCAGTTAATTTTTTCAGCTTCAAGTTCTTAGTTTGGGCATGAAGATTAGACCTGTTTACAATAGCAGTATCAACACAGACAAAATGCTCGTAAAGGATGAACGTAAGCATAAAATGTACAAAATTGGTCTGGACAAATTTCCAAGGGACTGAGAAGAGGCGAATAATAGAAAACCACACACATTCTCAAATACAGAGCCACCAGGAGGATAACGATACAAATTTCCCCTTTAAAAACATCCATAAATTTACCCAGGTGGTGTACATCTGTAATCTCAGTTCTCAGGAGGCTAAAGTAGGAGAGTTCACAAGTTCAAAACAACCCTGGGATACACAGTAATACTGTATCTCAAAAAATACCTTATAAATTAAAAATAAATAAATAAATAAATCCATCAACAAGGTTTTATAGGGAATTGACAAATTTTTAAGTTCTTGTAAAAAAATAAATAATAGATAGTATAATTTTTTACATAAAATGTAACAAGATAAACTATTGGAGTATACTAAAATGCTTTAACTGCTAATACACTTATAGTGATACCTGTACAAAT